>WPIO01000081.1:575000-850000 GCA_009760855.2 Cristatella mucedo
GCGGCCTGCTGCCCGTCATGCTCTGGACAGAGCTGTCCGTCCTGGTCACTTTCAAAGCCGACGATCGGCTGCATGGCGCCGAGAGCGGAAGAAGTGCGTTCTTCTTCGCCGTGTCCGACCCTCAGGAAGCTCCCGGCGTCATCTCCTTCGGCCTCAGCATTGGCCACGTGCCGCCGGCAGATGCAGCAGCCCAAGCCGAAGCAGCAGCGGCCGGTGCGGCCTCGGGCGGTGCGAAGTACGAGCTGAGCCTGTGGCTCGGCGGGAAGCCGCTGGTGCAAGTGCCATTCACCTACGCGGCGCCCGGCGAGTGGACTCGGCTCGCCGTGGCTCTGCGCTCCACCGGTGAGGTCGAGGCGTACCTCGACTGCCAGCGGCTCACTTCGCAGCCTCTGTTCTGGCAGCCACCAGTGTTCGCAGTGAGCGCGAGAGTCTATGTCGGCCATCGGCCCGGAGATGAACAGAAAGCCGACGGTGGCTCGTTACAGGACACATTTATCGTAAGTTCGCTAGCAGATGATGTAACCTGTAAGTTAGGCCATTAAGGAACGATGCATCTAGCCCAGCTACTGACTGCTGTGCCCAGCTGCAACTGTGCTAGCTGTTCCTTGCGGTTGCTTCATGGGGCTGCTGCTTCGTGCTGCTGCTGCTGCTTCTGTTGCTTCGTGCTGCTGCTGCTTGCTGCTGCTGCTTGTGTCACTGCTTTTCGCTGCCGTAGCGATCGCCTTCCTCTTACTTGCTGCTCGTCTGATAAATTTAGCACTGCATGTGACGATCTCGCTATGGCCTATCTTAAACATCTGAGAAGGTATGCGGTTCAGGTTCAATCTAGGCGAGACTTCTTTTGAAGACTTTTTTTTTTTTTTTTTTTGAGACGTTCGACTAAGCTAACCAGCTGCACACAAGGAGCTAAGCTAGCCGAGCCTGTCCTATAAAAAGCATGGCTGAGCCGGAGAGCTGCTCTTGCAGCTGCACCTTTGCAGCAGCAGCAACAGCTGTTGCTGCTGCTTAGCGGCGAATTTCTGAGAGTGAGCTGACTTCGCTTCGATCCTGCCCCTGTCAGTGCACTCTTAGTCGAGGTCTCTCAGCAGTTTGCAGGCTTTGCAGGCTGGCTTGTGGAAAGCGACTGCTTCTGCTGCTGCTGCTACCTGTCACGCAGGTGTGAACATATCCGGCATACCTTCGCACGTGGAAAAACTATTGTCCTAGAGAGAACGTACGTAAGCAAGCCGGGTTCTTAGTCGCACGAAATCTGTCCACAGCCGCGAGCATGGTCGTTGTCTTAGATTGCAAGATTCCCACGACTCGACGGGCTGTACCTGTCTTGTGCCTCTATACGCTGTGAGATATCTTCTAGGTCTGTTCCCTACCTAGCAGCTGCGTTCTGCAGCAAATTATTAAGCGCCAGGGACAGATTTAGTTCTCTTAGTTTGCTATTCAAACGGCCTGTTTTTATTACTACTCTTATTATTATCAGACTTCGTTTGACGTGATATCCCCCATGCGGGCTTCCATGGCCAGCTAAGGACATATTGGTGAGGTTTAGATTTAGATTTAGAGCATTTAGGAATACATAAGAAATTGTCTCCCACTTGTCTCCTTTGCTTCCGGAACTGCGACGACTCCCGTCGATCAGCGGATACGGAGCAAAACGCGTACACTGAACTCAAAAGGCCACCCAGCCAAAGGCTCATTAAGCTCCGGCTCATCAAGCTGAACTTCTGCACCCACTTCTCATCTGGCTCCTCTCGCTTTTCAGATCCTCTCGCGGCGACAGCAAATTAGCAGATCTGTTCCTCCACTTTAAAGACCGTCGGCAAAAGAAGCTTTCCCCACTCAGCCGGCTCTGTGGACTGTGGACCGCACTTCCATTCTTCCTGCACAGCGCTACACTTTCTCTCATCTACAACAGACTGGGGTCTGCAGTCATTTCCATTCATAATGTGTGTTGCTACTTCCTTGAACGCTCACCTAACTCTCAGCCATGCTGCTCACTTTCTCTTTTATGGCGTGAGACGGAGTCTGTTGGTTTTCGCATGCGGATCGGAGGCCTCTTACGCTTAGAGCGTGCTACAGAAAGCTCTGGAGAATAACACTGAAATGAGTAGCGGTAGATTAACTAAACTCTATCATTTAAACTTGAAACCTGGCAAGTTAGTTTCCATCCGGTTTATGAACTAATCACTTCACTGAGTTAGCATTGCTTCGGGTTTATAACGACCTTCTCAGGAATGTTGACTTAGGTTAACTCTCTCTCTGCTTGTTTCGCTTGACCTTTCGGCAGTGTTTGATGCTGTTGATCCCAAATCATTCCCGAGCGCCTCTCATCTCGGGTTGGCATCACTGGCGCTGCAATGGTTTAGTTCCACTCTCAGTGGGGGACTCCAGAGCATTTATGTCAATGCACAGCAATCATTCAAGGAACCACTAAAGTATGGGGTACCCTGCGGCTTTGTTCCTGGTTGGCATCTTTTTCCAGTGTATACTCTCACTCTTGCCTATGCGGTCGCTAAGTACATTCTTTCAATTCTATGCTGATGACACACAGCTGAACCTAAGTATTGATCCCTCTCAGCTTGTGAGCACGTCTAATTATCTAACCTCCATTGCTGCATGTATTGCTGACGTCTGCACATGGATGGAAGCAAAGCCTCTCAGACTGACTGACGATAAAACAAACATGTTAGAAATGGGCAAACCTACTGCGCGTCTGAAACCAAAAAGCTTAACGCTCAAAATTGGCCCTGCCGGCATTTCTCCTTTAGCGTTTGCGTAAAATCTAGGTGTCCACTACTAAAGCGACCGTTTACTAGACGACCACATCAGGTCCACAGTCAAGTCTGCCTGCTTTCCTCTACACAACATCGCAAAGATTTGATCCTGTTTGGACATAAATTCTATATCCAAGTTAGTCGGTCCATGCATTTGTGACATCCAATCTCGACTTACATATATACCTCACTTCTTGCATGTCTACCAACCTATGCAGTCAGGAGCTTGCAGTTGGTGCTCAACTCTACAACCATGCTCCCAAGTCATTAGCATAGCTATGCCCACATTACACCACGTCTTGCTGACCTGCACTGGCTCCCAATTAAGCAGCTTATTGACTTCAAGGTTTCATTTTCTGGCTCCAGCCTTCCTATCAGATCTACTCCCCCATCAAACAAGGCATCGTATCACCCACTTTTGGGAAATAAAATCGTTTCCCTACACTTCACACAAGCTTCAAATCCTTCGGAGACCATCACTTTAGTTCATGTGCTCCAAAACCTGGAATTTACTCCCGACTCACATCACGACATCAGCCGACTTGGCACTCAAAACGAAAGTAAAAATGCACCTGTTCAACACGGTATTCGCTGGGTCCTTATTATCTGTCTTTTGTATGCTTCAACGTATCGGCATTGTGTAATTTTACAGCTAATCGTATAGTGCATTTTGACACTGCATGTAGTCAAGCTTCTTATATAGCAAAATGTAAAATTTCTAGAAAAAGATCTGCTGTGATATACAAATTGACTACTACGAATATTATTATTATTATTATTCTGAGTGCCTTTGTGTTATTATAGAAGGTGATGTACCAAGGACACTAGACTGGGCTGCATTATGTGACTTTGGAAAGTGAGCAGGTCCGCAAGCGACAAGTTTCTCTATTATGCAAAAAGAAACAACAATTTTACAAAGCAGTAAACTAATGTGTGGTCGGAAACAGAAACTAACCAGGTTGTTGATGCTTTTTTGGATTAATAGCTCTTCATTCTTGCACCTTAGCCGTCTCTTTGACGGTTAATTGACTGACGCTAAGCAAAATTGGTGGTTGGGGCTGATGATTCTTTAATGATTCGTTGCTGATCGAGGAGCGAAGAATAATGGTTCACACCAGCGGTTTTCTCCTCTTCCGTTCTTTCGCCGAAGCGCCTTGCACAACAATATAAGATTGCCTCGCGGTGAGCGAACCAGGATTAGCTTGTGTGCCTGCCGGCGCCAGCTGCTATTTCCTTTGGCTTACGGTGCAAAAAGCACTCAAATTTGGCATCGAAGGATGTAGCTTCCGATATATGATCCAAATACTAGTGCCATCGCGAGCATACTTTGGCATCTTGCTCGCACGGAGCAGGAGTCGCTGGCCACTGCTTGATGAGCCATGCCCAGGTGAGCCATGCCCAGGTGGGCCATGTGCAGGTTCGCAGGCTGTCTGTCAGTCGCCTATCCTATACAGCCACCGATCGGCTGCCACTTGGCAGCAACAGCTGATTGAAACCAGTCTTGTGACAGCTGCCGTTGCCTGTTTTACGGAAAAGAAGCTCAAAATCAAACGTCTGGCACCCTTCAAGAACGCCAGTAGCAGCAGCAGCAGGCAGCGAGCAGCACCTTGGCTAGCGATGCTATAGATGCCTAGTCAGCTGCGACAGCATGTGTCACACGTTTGTGGTCACACGCCATCGCTAAAGAGAGCTCGCGAGCTTTCTTCTGTCGCCACCAGTAGAGCTACCTGCACTCACTCGCCGGATTTTAATGGCAGCTGCTATAGCAACCGTCTATGATCCCCACTCCTGCTACCTAACTTTGTTAGCCTGCAGCAGTGCGCCGAAAAGGCTGTGCTATCTCTTGTAGGGAAGCATCAAGGAGCTAAAGATCTCCAGTGATGAGCTAGCTGCATCAAGGCAGTGCCATCCTGCCGAAACTACGTCAGGCAAGGTAAAGAAGAGCAGTATGCCAGTCTTACTCTCTCTCTCTCTCTTTCTCTCTCTCTCTCCCTCTCTCTCTTTTTTTCTATCCCTCTCTATCCATTCTTCTCTCTCTCTCTCTCTCTCTCTCTCTCTCTCTCTCTCTCTCTCTCTCTCTCTCTCTCTCTCTCTCTCTCTCTCTCTCTCTCTCTCTCTGTCGTTCTCTTCCTCTTTCTCCCCCTCACCTTCTTGATGCATTGCCTGTTCACGATTGCCTTAAGTTAGCTAGCCAAGAGGCCATCATCCAGAAATCTATTCGTGTCGGGTGTATGATTCTGTCGAGCTTTTTTATTTCTTACTACGTAGACCTTTGGATGCAATGCTTTTATTAATCGATGGAATATTTTCCCAGTTGACTAATGCAAACGGAATTTTTTTTAAATATGCAGGCTTAACATGTTAGCATATAACAGACAGCAGATGCTGCTAGTTGGTGCCTTTACTAGCGATTTGTTAATTATAATAACAGCAAAAGCTGTTCTATGATTCAATGATGTAAACTATAGCTCAAAGGCATCGTATTGCTGTCTGTAACAAGAGACGCCGGCAATGTACTCTGTAGCAAGCAAACAAATTTGGTCGTTGCAACGCAGTAAAATCTCAATCATTCACATCAAATCGAGAAATCCTGAAGTTCTGCTACAAATTAAATTCGAATTCGTAAATTCAATCTTACTTGTAATGGCTGAATATATTTTACTAAAATGTGGTGAGTTATGCTACATTCAATTTCACAAGCAACGTATCGATGGTTAATCGGTGGTTGTGCTAATCGACAGCGTTAGTCGGAGACTGCTATATAAAATTTTTGAAGTTTGCATACAAGAGACATCTATTAGTAAAGAATAGTGTAAATAACTCGATAGTGGTTCACACCGGTCAGCAGAATAAAACTGGTATACGAAACTTAAAGACAAAGATAACTGTAGTAATAATTTAAAACATGTGTTGCACCCCGTGAGAACTTTATCTCTGCCTAGACACTTGAAATATGCCAAAAACTAAGCGTTTTAAAAAATTAGGGGCTCAGAATTTAGCCTGTAGAAGCACATCAAGAATAATCCCTACTGACGAAGAAGATGTCGAGAGAAACAAGTTAATAAGGGCTGCACTTTGACTCAGAATCAACCCATTTTCCAACACATCGGAAGCGTGCATTGGGCTACGATACCAGACTCCGCCTTTTTTTATTAAGGCCTATTTGGCACCTGCAATCCAGCTGGAAACAACGATTTCCTTGTGCAGATTCTCTTAGATGACTGGCACAACTTCAATCTCCGACTTTTCTTTGTCCAGCAACATTGATGAGTGGCCAGAGTCCTATAATCTGTTATTCGGTTGAGAGCGATGGCAGCTGCGTCTTTAGCTCCCTGAGGCCGACTCGACTAAGTCGCTCTTCTTCTTTACTTCCCACATCCTGACCTGCACGACGTGACTGCAGTACTAGTTGCGTACATCCGATTGCCGGCGCAGCTTCATGTACTTGACATTTGCACAGATTTCTTTCGCATTGTAGGCAGGTCGATCGTCGGTTACGTTTACCACTGCCACTGTTGAAGGATCAGGGGAGGCAGAAGGATCGGGTGAAGCAGACGGGTCGGGTGAAGTCACCAACGAGGTATGTGCTTGGAATCCAAAGTCTAACGTGCTAGTCTTTGCTGGCCCGTGATCCGTGCGGTATCACTTGCTGGCTTAATGCAGCTATAGCATTTAGCGATACCTATTGTAGATCTACTGATGAGCTTAAGCTAGATGCCATGCATTAGTAAGCGATAACACCAAGGTGCATTGAGATTTAGGCTCGAAGATTGTTCTTACAAGCGCTACACAAATTCAGCCATGTCAAACTTGTAGAAGAGAGATGTATCCACTCTCAGTCAACCATTTACGGTGTCCACTGGCTCCGCGCTTTCAAATTATAACGAGCCACGGAAAACAGGGGGGGTCAAAGAACAAACTTTTAAAAAGTAAAATTTGATTCATGAATTCACTTGACATTGCAAGCTAGAGGCTATCGCCCAAATTCTTCGAGAAAACGCTCGACAGCGAGCTCGGCTTTGAGAGTGACCCTGGCCTTGGCCGACGGACTGGCAGCTAAACTAGATCGAGAGCTGCCGATACATGTCCGTGCAAAGATGGAGGTGCTGCAACGGGCGGCGTGTCTCCTGTTCGCTGCCTGCTCGGAATGAGAGGATTGGTGCACGGTAAACTCTGGCATCAATGAGCTTCGCTTAAATTGAAATAGTGCAGGTGAGCTTCGGGCTACGTAAGAGCCTGTAATGATTGACGACTAAATCATGCAGAAAAACTCGCTATTTTTAATTGTACAACTGCAGAGAGATGCGCAGTTTGCTTTTTCATGCGACTCGAGACATTTGCGGGTTCATTTGGCTGATGGGAGCAAGCGATGCTACCGTTTCGAGGAATGCTGACCAGCCGGAAACAATTACCGATACTGAGTCGATCTTTCTCAAACAGCTTAGTACAACATATATAGCTGCGACTGCAGATTGAAATCTTAAAATACGACGAGTGAACGCTGCCAGCTCTTCATCTTTCGTTCTCTTCCCTCCAGCAATACGATCGCAGTCTCCTCGACCTTCCAGGCATTCCAGCTTCGCAGCAGTGGCTGACCCCTCAGCGGATGGGCGTGAGCAGCTACTGTTTCTAAGGGGGGAGGTGGTAAACCTGATCAAACTAGCAGGCCAGGAGATCGAAGTTGCCAGCTTTTTATGAGAATCTTTAGCGAGGGGCTAGATAATTGTTCACTATCAGGAGGCGATGATGCGACCGAAGCTCTCATACACACACACACACACACACACACACACACGCGCACACACACGCACACACACACGCACACACACACGCACACGCACACGCACACACACACACACACACACACACACACACACACACACACACACACACACACACATACGCACACATACACGCACGCACACGCACATACGCACACATACGCACCCACACACAGTCGCAGACGTACCGTCGATCGATGCACCTTCCAGTTAAGGTTAGAGTGCGATCCGTGCAAGTTCTTCTGCTGCCGATTCGCTGTCTCTCGCGTCGTGCTGCGTCGCTTTCCGGCTGCTGCTTTTCTCTTCAATTCAACTGCTCAGCTCTATTCCACAGCTTCAGGTTGGGTTGTGGCAGTAGCTGCGGCGAGGCCTGTCCGTGCACACCCAACGCCGCGGCGGCGGCGGCGGCGGCGGCGCGAAGGCGGGGCGAGATTGGGTACCTCTGCCGGGCTTCGCGGCTGATGACGATGCAACGTCGCGCTTAATGTTCTCCTCTTTCGCCCTTTGCTGCTGACGTAATGCAACCAGCAATCCCTTCCGGTGGTCTGCTTCGCTTCTTTGCCAATCCTTCTGGTGCTAGGCGCCTTAAAAATCCTGACAAATAGGATGAGGGGAACGCAGCTAATCTCATCCAGCGGCGAAGCCAGGGGGCAGGGGGCAATGGCCGACCCGTGGACAGAGGGAAGTAATTATGTCCAGGGAAAAAATATCCCCAGGCCGTAGGGGGAAGGTGCAAGGGACCCTTGAGCCCACCAAGCCTGAACCCTTACCCCCAACCTGAAAATTCCTGGCTCTCTCCCCACGTCTCATCAACGAGGTTCAACAAGGTCATCGGACGGCTAGCTGGACGACCACCCACGATTCAGTTTTTAGCGTAGAAGAACAATTGCCGCCGTACCCCAGCTATCGGCAGCCCCCTAATCGTGGCCGCTGGAGTCGTCTTTAAAGGCCGCACTTGTAGCCGCCAGTCCAACAGAGCAACAGAAATGGCGACGGCTCCCTATCCGTTGAAAGGGCCGATGGAAGGGCGGGCGGGATATTTGAGTGCCTCGGGCTGAGCGCTGCGCCGCGTGCTTGCTCGGCAGCACCCGACACTCAGAGCCGAACGTTACTATTCACTCCGCAAAAGCACCGATTTAGTTGTCAGCCCCTTAGCGACGACAAGTCAGCGCTCGCTAGACCGAGCCACCAGACCCAAGACTGAGCCACAGCGAGCCGCACAGCGAGCGAGCGTTGTATTTCGCACGCCCTGCTTGCGCCTTCACTTCTGCTTGTTCCGGTGCCGCGTCGCATCGTAATCTCGCACGGGCAAAGGCGTGGCATCTGAAAGAGGAGATCGAGAACGCCCATACAAATGGCGTCAGTGAGGCAGCGGTAGCGAGTGCCTCTATGAGTTCTACTGCGCCGCCCGCCACGCGTGCTCGCTGCGACGAGCTTTCCTGTTGGCGCTCCCTTCCTGTAAGTAAGTGATTGGCATTTAATGAAAAAAGCACTAGAAAACAAGTGTCTTTGGTACGACAGGAAAAAAACCGAACTGTAGCCCGCATCTATTCGTGAGGTCGGCGGCACTCTAGGCATTTTCGACCGAGGACGCGAGAACGAGGCCTTCAGCTGTTGGGTCAAAATACTGTGGCATGAGCTCAGCGTCAATTCTTCTTTGCTTCCCTCCTCCCGACTTGCACGGCCTGGCTGCGGTAGAGTTAAGTACATCCGACTGCCGGCACAGCTTCATTTACTTGACATTTGCACAGACTCCTCGCGCATTGTAGGCAGGTCGATCGTCGGCTACGTTTACCACTGCCACTGTTGAAGGCTCAGGGGAGGCAGAAGGATCGGGTGAAGCAGACAGGTCGGGTGAAATCACCAACGCGGTATGTGATTGGAGTCGAAAGTCTAACGTGCTAGTCTGTGCTGGCCCGCCATCCGTGCGGCACCACTTGCTGACCTAATGCAGCTACAGCATCTAGCGATACCTATTGTAGATCTACTGATGAGATTAACCTAGATGCCATTTGTTGGTAGACGATAACGCCGAGGCGCATTGAGATTTAGGCTCGAAGATTGTTCTTACAACCGCTACACGAATTCAGCCATTTCAAACTTGTAGAAGAGATATGTATCCGCTCTCAGTCAACCATTTACGGTGTCCACTGGCTCCGCGCTTTTAACTTATAGCGAGTCACGGAAAACAGGGGGGGTCAAAGAGCTAACTAAATAAAAAGTAAAATTTGATTCATGAATTCGCGCGACATTGCAAGCTTGAGGCTATCGCCCAGAATCTTCGAGAAAACGTTCGTCATCGAGCTCGGCTTTGAGAGTGACCTTGGCCTTGGCCGATGAGCTGGCAGCTAAACTAGATCGAGAGCTGCCGATGCATGCCCAGGCAAAGATGGCGGTGCCGCGTGTCTCCTGTTCGCCGCCTGCTCGGTATGACAGGATTGGCGTGTGGCAAACTCTGGCATCAATGAGCTTCGCTTAAATTGCCATAGTGCAGGTGAGCGTCGGGTTATGTGAGGGCCTGCAATGACTAAATCACACAGAAAACTTGCTACTTTAAATTGTACAAGTGCAGGTCGATGCGCAGTTTGCTTTTTTCAGTTGGCTGCCTGTCTGTGCACATCCAACGCCATAAGTCCAACGTTTCGAGGACGCGAGAATCAGGCCTCCAAATGTTGGAACGAAATAATTTGACGTGAGCTCAAATGATCTGAATGCATTGATTGACGTTTTCAAGAACGGCTGATCCTTTTCTAGCAGCAGCAGGCGAAACCGAAGGTTCCGGCCACCGCATGGCCGACCGAGCTGAGCGGAGGCCGAAGTGGCGGCCGAAGCTCGGCGGCTGATTCCCTCCCTCCCTCCCCCCCCCCTGCTCAGTCGCTCTCGCTCTCGGGGGTGGAGCGGCGGCGACGGCGGCGGCGGCGGCGGCGGCAGCCTGAGGGCGACGCGTTCCTTCCCCGCGCGAACCCGCCCGCCGCTTGTCCTGCGCGAGTGCCTCTCTTCCGGCGGTCCGGCTAGAGCCGTCGCTGTTTGCCGGCAGGGCACGCCCTCTGACGTCACACACGGGAGCGCCACGGAGACGGTCGCCGACTCAACGATTTCATCCTCCGTACCGACCACTGCCGCCAACACCGCCGTCACCATCGTCGATTCCAAAGCGGAACCACCCACGTCTGCTGCAGCAGCCGCCGAAGGCACGAGTTTTGGTAAATGCCCAATGACTCTGCCGAAAATGAACGCTCGCTGTAATGCGGCCGATCTGGCAGCTTGGGATCGTGCCGCGCCGATGACGCATCGACCAGGGAAAACGCTCAGTCCTGTATAGGAAAACCGGCAAGGCTGGCCAGTAATGACAGCGATAGGGTCAGCAGCGATAGGGTCAGCAGCGACAGCGATAGATTGGCTTCCAAAGCCTGGAGCATACATGCTAGATACGTTGAGGACTCGCACTTCAAGCTCTACTAAGGGAAGAGGTGTAGCCAGGAAAAAGTCAAGGAGAAGGCCAAACCTTGACCTAGCCGGAGCCAGCCAATCGCAGACAAAGGTAGAAGGCACACTTACTCGTTCTGTGCATCTGCTGTGTGTCTTCTGCCCGAGGATCCTTTTTTGGGCGAAAGAGGTGGTTCGAGGGTTCGAGCCTTGGCCCTTTGGCCACATTCCTACGCAAAATTGCCAATAGCAACTTTGGACTAATTGGCATTCAGGCAATTCCCTGAGTGGGAAGTATGACCGGCATTGCCGGTAGCACCAGCGAAACTTCGGCACTTTCGGGACCTGGCTTCGTCCTGTGACTTGACCCCGCTAATCTAAGTACATATTGGCATGACCGATGAGAACTGCAAAGAGTGGTTGACCAGATGTTATGATATATCTAAAAACTCCGGTCTCTGAACCTACGAGCTCCTTTCACGCGATTGTTTTGCTAAGAAACTAAAATCCCTATTTTCAAGCATGCGTAAAAAGCAAAGACTGACTTTAGTTCTCTTCAGGTGCTCATAAGTCGTTTATAGTTACTTTTTTATGATGGCAGTGTTATTTAGTACTATTTCTAGTTTCTAAGACATCTCAATTCCAATCCTGAAGACCTAGCTTTGGTATTTCCTCATACGCATGCCTTCCGGCCTCAACTTTCCAGTTTTGCTCACGCCGAGGGCATTCACTTGCCCTTGAAAATAGTGCTCTAGTGCCTACATTGCATTGCAAGCGTTGCTATTTTGACTCAAGAGTCAGATTGCTGACTTGACATAGGATTACTATCAGATCAGCACACGAACCGTAAGAAATCAAATGCGTGCTCGGTCAGTCGTCGTCACCCTCATAGCCAAGTCGTTCCGACGGTCAAAACGTTATGATGCCAATGATTCTCGAAATCCGTGATTCCGAGTTCAAATTCTGGCGGTGGTCGTACTGCTGCTCCGTCGACTGAGAAGTCTAGGGCACGTAGAGGCTCTCAGGGGTCTCTGAGCCGCTCGCTCTTCGCGACCAGATCGTCGGTTCAAGTTTCAGGCTCTTATGCAGCAGCAATGCAGGACAATGTAGCTGGATGACATGTAGCTGGCGGCTCTTCCTGGACGCTGCGCCCATGCAGCAGCCACTGCAGTCGCTGCATTAGACTTCGCCGGAGGCTTCGTGTCGGCATGAGACTTGATATGTCAGTGAGGCCATTTAAGAGGGCTCAGTCGCGACAGACTGAGCTGCGATCGCCTCCATGAACTTGCTGATTTTTTTGTACACATCCCACACGTGTGCGTCGGCAATGCATGTGACTTTTACGCCGATTGCCAGACCGTTAACTGAACAGCCCCTTTAGCAACGGGGTGCCATGTCGTATTCGTATGCAGTCTCGTTGGCTGCACACGCCGCAGCGGAAGCCCTGCTGCCATTTTCGGCCATGTTTACCGTCCCTGCTTTTGCTATTGTCCTCTGCGAGATCACTGCCGCGTGTCTCGCTACGCTTTCCGTAGGCTTATGGTGATACGAATGGTCGCGTGCCAATTGAAAAGGCCAGGCGCCAGCTGCTTGAGCTGAGTGAGCCTCTTGTTTAGTTGTTCGCTCGTTTTGAGAAATTCGTGAAGGTGAAGGACTCCTCCCAGTCACCTTTACGGCAGTTAGGAGTTAAGACCGAAGATGCCATCCTTCGTCTCTAAGTTGGTCGTATTTAATCCCGGTTACGGACTCATTCTGAGATAGTCCCTTTTGCCTGCGAATACATAGTTCTGCTCTACTCTGGCTGGGATATGAAGCCGCGCTCCCATACAGCTCTTGCTGCGTTGACAAGCCTGAACTGTCTGCTCCTCGAAATCCCAGTTCGGTCGTGGACTTGCCTTGCACGGTAAAGGTTTACATCCGCTCAGTAATCAAAACTAGCGCTTTGGCGAGGCGATCGGTTTGAATGATTTTATAAGTGCCATTAACGCTCTCTCTCTCTCTCTCTCTCTCTCTCTCTCTCTCTCTCTCTCTCTCTCTCTCTCTCTCTCTCTCTCTCTCTCTCTCTCTCTCTCTCTCTCTCTATTTATAGCTACCTCGTCAACAGTCAGCGTCGACACGATCACTATACAGGTAGACACGGACTTTGACCACTACTCGATCGTCCAGAGTTCTGCTGGTGAGGCTAGGGCTGATGCCACACCCACCACCGCCAGCCCGGCGACTGCGATGACAACGCTCTCTTCTGTTAGTGAGGCGATGTCAACGGCCCAGGTACATTTCGTCAAAGGTGAAAAGGTGATTACGCCAAAAGTGAGCACGCTCCTAGTCTGCCCAGCAGGCAATGCCTATAGACATGGGCTCGTATGGCCCCGCATGACTCGAACTCGACTGTTGTTCGATGCTTTCGTGGCCAAGCAAGATTAGCAGTTGCTTTCTTCGCTGGGCAGCCGCGAATATCAGCCAGGTACTACTGTCACCAAGCTACCGTGGGCTGCAGGTCGCCGAGTCGCACTCCGCATGCGATACCGACGCCAGGTGAAAAACTCGTAGGCACGTTGCTCGCTCTTCGAGCACGCGGTCCATGCTGCTGAGGGCCATCGAACGCACCAGCGGCCTTCCCGTGGCTGTGGATGCGCTCGGGCGACGAATGTGAATGGATTCTTTCGAGGCGCATGCGAGCCTGTCAGATGCTGCAAATGGACTACAGCGAACCGGTCCGAAGCGAAGCGCCCGCGAGAGCGGCAGCAGCCGTTTTGTAGCGGCCGCTGCCGCTCTCGGTTCTTCATGTGGCCACACAGTTCCACACTGCCGTGCATGCAGTCAAGAGTGACTGACTTCGGCGAACTATTGTTTGCTGATTGCTATCGTTGCCTTACGGGCGAACGCTCGTCGCATCTGCATAGGGAATTAACGGAATAAAAATCTCTCACGTACAGGGCGAGAAAGGAGACACCGGCAGTATTGGTCAACCTGGACCTCAAGGACCACCGGGGGAAAGCGTGATCGGCCGACCCGGTGAGAGAGGACCAAAGGGTGAAAAGGTAAGCCTATCTCTCTCTCTCTCTCTCTCTCTCTCTCTCTCTCTCTCTCTCTCTCTCTCTCTCTCTCTCTCTCTCTCTCTCTCTCTCTCTCTCTCTCTCCCGCTCTCTCTCACTCTCTCTCTCTCTCTCACTCTCTCTCTCCCTCGCTCCCTCTCGCACTCTCTCTCTCGCTCCCTCTCACTCCCTCTCGCACCCTCTCTCTCTCACTCTCTCGCTCGCTCCCTCACTCTCTCTCTCACTCTCTCTCTCTCGCTCTCTCTTGCACTCTCTCTCGCTCACTCTCTCTCTCGCTCCCTCTCTCTCTCTCTCTCTCTCTCTCTCTCTCGCTCTCTCTTGCACTCTCTCTCTCTCTCTCACTCTCTCTTGCTCCCTCACTCTCTCTCGCTCTCTTTTCTTTTTGCTCGCTCTTTTTCTCGACCTCCCTCACTGTCTGCTTCGTGCCTTCCCGTCTCTTTCCCTTCGTCCCTCTACGCCGAACCGACCCGGCAAGCGACGATTAAAAGGTGAGAAAGTCAACGGTCGAGGTTATATCGTGTACTTTATTGATCTATATCTCAACTCTTCCTTAAAAGGTTTTCCGAGGTTTCTGCTAATAAGATCTAGCAAAAAGAGCTCTTTTCCTGAAGACCCTATACTATCATATCTGTGGTCTTCACTGGTAGACCAACTCAGCCCTGCCATAACCGAGATTGTTAAAGCTTCTTTGGGAAAGGGGGTCGTCCGCAAGTCCTTCAAATCGGCAATCGTTAGACCCATACTTAAAAAGCCTAGATTGGACACAGAGGTTCTTGCAAACTATCGCCCAGTTTCCCTTCTTCGTTTCTTATCAAAGATTCTTGAAAAAATTGTTGCTAAGCAGCTGGTTGAACATATTGAAATAATGGAGTGTCAGAAACATTTCAATCAGGGTTGAAGAGGCAGCACTCCACTGAAACTGCTCTCCTCCGTGTTAACAATGACATTCTAGGTGGCAACGATAAGGGGAATTTCACTGCCCTAGCTCTGCTAGATCTGTCAGCTGCCTTCGACACCATTGATCACGATGTTCTACTTGAACGATTGAGAACAACGATCGGTCTGGCAGATGAGGCACTGGCGTGGTTTAAATCGTACTTGTCTGATCGTGTTCAATCCGTATTGCATGAGGGTTAGGCCTCACACGCGAGACGTGTCATCTGTGGAGTCCCTCAAGGGTCCGTCCTCGTTCCCTGCTGTTCTCCATTTATACTTAACCTCTGGAAAAATTTATTAAGGCCCATGGAATAGGACATCACTTTTATGCTGACGATACTTAACTGTATTTGTCACTTAAACCGTCAGAATCTGCTGCAGCAACTGACAAACTGAAACTTGCCTTGCTGACATTCAATCACGGATATTGGAAAACTTTTTGAAACTAAATGACGATAAAACCGAACTGCTGCTCATAGAACACCCTAAGCATGCGGCTGGATTAAAAGGTTTTGCTTTTCTAATAGGTCATGCTGTTGTGCGACCGTCACCACGTGCTCGAAATTAAGGTGTCTTCGACAGCTGCCTACATTTTAAAAGCTTCATTCAGAAGACTGCTTCTACAGCTAGCCATCACGTCAGATTCCTATCCAAGATTAGGAGCTGTCTTCCACGGGGGCTTGCAAAAAATTTAACTAGCTCTTTAGTTCTGTCTCGGCTTGATTATTGTAATTCCCTTTTGGCTGGACTACCAAAGAAAGCAACTAGGCCACTGCAGCTGACTATGAATATGGCCGCAAGGCTAGCCTTCAAGTCCCAGCGGTTTTAGCACGTGTCTCCTTTGCTAAAAGGGCTAGGATGGATGCCGGTTGAGCAACGGATACAGAGCAAAGTCCTTACGCTGACTCACTAGGCCCTCCACGGCTCGGCTCCTTCGTACCTAGCTGAACTGCTGCATCAGTTTCAGCCTTTTCACGCCCTCAGGTCCTGTTTGGACAATAAATTAGCTTTTCCATTCCTCCGCTTAAAGACCGTTGGCGACAGAAGATTTAGCTCTGCAGATCCTAGACTGTGGAACTCGCTTCCACAATTCTTACGCAACGACAACTACTCTCTTACTGCCGATTATGGCACATCCTTTTCAGCGGTCCTGAGCTGCTACTTCTATGCTACTCACTACCTCAGCTGCTCTCCTGACTCTACTATGCTTCCCACTTTCTGTTTGTTGCGTGAGACGAAGTCTGTTGGCTACCGAATGCGTACCGAAAGCCGCTTAGGCTGTGAGTGCGCTATACAAAACTCTCATGCGTAACACCCATGTGTTCTTCTTGTGGTCTTCTTTTCTTATAACTTTGTGGAGTTTCAGACGGAGATACCTCTCCTCTTGCTCGATCTACGTCTCTCTTCTTTTTTGTGTTTCGCTCTGCCTCTGTCGCTGTCACTCCCTACTTCCTCTCCTTTAATTCATCCTCGCGCAGCTCTGTTGTGCTCTGTTGCTCTATCTTGATTCTGCCCTCTGGTTTGGAGAACTGAGTCGAATGGACTTTACTAGTTTGGTTCAGTTGTGTAATTGCAGCGTAAGATAAATGTTTGTGGTAGCCTGGCACTGACCAAAGAACTGCATAAAGAGAAATCATTCCAAAGCGCATTGTGCCGCAAGTCATACTTTTCTTCTTTAAAGACACGACATTAAGACATATGACATAAGACTTTAATCTCCTAGGCGGAAAGCCTTATTTTTTTATACAACTCAAACCTATAGAGGGTGACAGCGAGTTTCATATTTTTGCGTGTCCTTTGGTGGGTTATTCAAAAGTGCTGCATAGCTGTGTCATTCTGTAATGGTAAATCCCTCTGCTGGTTCGGCCACGTTCAAAGGTGAGCCGTGATGGCACACTAGGTAAAGTGTTTGCTTTGCACGATCTCGGCCCCCGAGGTCGTGGGCTCGAATCCTGCAGTGGGCGATCGTTTATCGCCACTGCAAGCGGTGGTGGTAGCCATAAAAGCTCTTCTGTCGCTATACAAAAGAGGCTGTTAAATCAGCTGGTATTAATTTTTTTAGAGTGTTGCATCTTGTAAGAAATCAGTAGTCTTCATTAGGTATGGTAACGTGCATTTAATCTTGGGGGAGCGACTAGTAAGATTACTTGTATCGTGGCTAAATTTAATTATAATCTAGCAGTTTAAACACTAGAACCGAGAAATCGTTCTTCCGCAATCCAAATAACGTTCGCTGCGAGCATAACTATTCGATCTTTGCAGCCAATAATGATACCAAAACGTAAATTCAAGAAACCTTGAGTTCATACGTTAGGTCTAAAAATTCTCAGAAAAGATATAGATCTTCTAGACGGCTAGCGAAATGACATGCTCACAAAGCCTGAGCCTGCAGGACTTGGCCGTCTTTCCTAGCACTTCTACTTTGGCGCCATGTTGAAAAAAGCTTTTGAAAGGCCTTGCGTAAATACTTTCCTTCTCCTCTAGCTCATATTATCATGAATTGGTGCCGATGTGAGGGATGGTATTCGCAATTCCACACCAGCACGCTTGCGAGTGCGAACTATCATTGCAGCTGGCATACTTTATGTTCCGGCAGCATGCGACGGCTATGCAGAGCAATGACTTGCCAGGATCGAGATATGCCTACGATACTTGCGCACGCTAGGCAGCCATTTTTGTGTTTATTTGCAGGGCGATCTGCCTGACGTCATCGACCTAACCGGTCCTCCTGGACCTACTGGATCGCAAGGTCCACGAGGACCGATCGGCCCTGCAGGACCGGAAGGACCGCAAGGACCACCGGGAGTTTCTGGCCCTCCGGGAAGGCCGGGCTTTCTTGTGCCTCGCATCCTTCATTTGAACGAGTCTGGAATCTGGTTCTCAGAAGACGGTGAACCAGAAGCAGAGGACACCGAACGCGGCAACGACGATACAATTCGTGTGCTCTTGTCGAGGCTCGAGAGACTTCGAGGACCGAAGGGCGAGCCAGGTGAGACAGCAAAGAGCTGATTGGTTCGCCCTGCTATGACTACGATCGTGTCTTACCATACCACGGACATGTGTATATATACATACATATATATATATATATATATATATATATATATATATATATATATATATATTATGTACAATTCATTTGTTCGGCGCCCTAAGAGAGTAGAATCTCTACACGGGCGTTTCGCTTATTATTACTGCATGCCTGATGATACCGAACAAACTATCAAGCTTGCTTTGTGCAAAGGTAGCACGTCAAGCGAATGTCTTTCTCGCTAATCCTCGAGGAAGTTAAGGCAGTTGCTAAAATATTGGTCACGAATACCGCATCGGCAGCGCGCGGTTGAATTAAAGGTCCGTTCTAGTACTATTTTCAAATTCCCATCCGTTATTGTTCCTTCCTTGGCGTTATTTTCAAACTTATTCTGCTGAAATTCTTGTAATAAAAATAGCGGAAATTTTACTCAGTCTGTTTATCAGCGGCAAAGCTGGACAGACTTACTTGCTCTGTCAACCATTCGAGGAGCGGTAAGGCGTCCGACGTCACTTGGGATAGATAGCAATTACTCGCCGCCGTCGGGCAGTCTAGTTGCCTCCCCGCGTGGCTTCATGAAGCTGTGCATAAAAAAATCTACTCTTATTTTCTCTGCGTACGAGTGCAAAAAATCTTTAACTGATGGCAGCGAGTGAGCTCGCTTGCCTAAGTGCCGAAAATGCTGCCACTAACCACATTTGCATGATGACCCTGTACAAATCACCCCTAACCATGTTATTCCTGTTGTTTATCAAGCAGGATACCACTCACCACTCGATCGTGTATCCTTTGCAGAAAATGTAAAGCGCCTAGAAAGAGATTGAGTTCTCTTAGGGCATTTTATCAAGTGTATTATTATTATTGTTGTCATTATTAAGGTTGGAGCAGTGCGCGTTTTTCTGCTGCAAGCATTACTGTGTGCATCTCAAAATTTCATTTTCAGTTTTGTCGCTGGCGATTAAATCTCAGGGAAACATTTACGGTGTAACATGAGGACCATGGCTTACCTAGAAACCGGCCGAGTGCCTCATTAACTAGTGCCTCATTAACTAGATATATCGTACAAGCACAGCTATGCGATCGAGAAAAGACATCATTGGTGCAAATCTAAGGAGGCCTCCGGTATCTGAGGGTTCTAAGACTGCTGAAGAAAATATTGTTTTCGTTTTCAAGGTCCTGTCCTTCGCTTGGCCGTTTCCAAAAACTGTAACCCGTTCGTTTGCGTCCTGCCTTTTACCAGGACGGCACCGTTCTTGCTTGCACCAGCCAGCCTATCTGACCTCTAACCTCCGCGCTCTTCCCAGCTCATCGCAATTCCCTGTCTTTAACCCTCGGTAATTTTTTCTCTTGCAGTTTTAAATCGCCTGCATGTAGATTTGGTTTATAATAACGATATGCACATTACTTATTATTATAATGGCGTTATTATTATTATTATAGAAGGTGCATTTCAGGGCGCTGGGGTTTACTGAGTGCAGGCGCTGACCATACAAGGGATCTTGACTGACGTAAAGAGCAATCGCGTGCGTTTATGCGATTTGGTATGGCTCTGAATCGTCGTCTGCGTTGGAGAATAAACTACTAGGAAAGATTTTACGAAATAGGGTGCCCAATTTTTTCCGTTGGACAATTGGATCGCGACAAGCCGCGGCAGCAGTATCGATGAAACCAAGTTTCGCTGCATGACCAGCCCAGCCCAGCAATAAGCATTGCAGCGTATGTAAAGTGCCTAGAAAGAAAGAGATACAGTTCTCGGAGGGCGCTAAGCAAGCGTCTTACAATTGTTAACGCTTTCAGTACTATCGTATTATTCAACGATTTGCCGACGTTTGCAGGCGAGCCGTGCAGTTGTCCTGCTACCGTCACTCAAGGAAGCAGCCCTACGACTTGCCCTAGTCAAGAGTGCAGCCTACAGGGGCCAGCAGTAAGTGTGCAGCCTATCAGCGTCGATTGAGCTTAAATGACCGGCCGGCCGGTCGATGACGCGCGACACCGCTGACGTAGCCAGTAAAAGGGCTTTGTCGTGCAGCGGCGGCGGCGATTGCAGGTCTCTCGCCGCCGCCGCCGCCGCCGCCGCCGCCGCCGCCACCGCCGCTTTTCATGCGCCGCCTGCCCTTGCGTCCCCCTTCGCCCCAGCGGCGATCGTCAGTTACGGCCTACATTTCAGTCTCGGAGCGGCTGTCTTCCAGCCGTCTTGGGCTGTGGCAGCGCGACGGCGGTACTAGCCTTCACCTTGCACGTCTGGTTTTAGGGAGCGCCGGGGGTAATGGGTCCTCAAGGCCCACCCGGCAACCAAGGGCCAAAAGGCGATCAGGTTGGTATCCCGCCAGCGGCGACTGGGACTGGGCGGCTGGCTCAGCCACCGTATCGGCATGCAGCTTCGACGCGTCGCACGATCCGATTGAAACTGCAGGAGAAACCGGCTGCGTGACGTCAGGCAGAGGAGCCGCGCCCGAGCGAGGCTCGCCTCGCTCCCGCGACGCTTAGCTCGGCTTCCGGGGGGCGGTGGGAGGCAGAGAGAGAGAGAGAGAGAGAGAGAGAGAGAGAGAGAGAGAGAGAGAGAGAGAGAGAGAGAGAGAGAGAGAGAGAGAGAGAGAGAGAGAGAGAGAGAGAGAGAGAGCAGAGAGAGAGAGAGAGAGAGAGAGAGAGAGAGAGAGAGAGAGAGAGAGAGAGAGAGAGAGAGAGAGAGAGAGAGAGAGAGAGAGAGAGAGAGAGAGAAAGAGAGAGAGAGAGAGCAGAGAGAAAGAGAGAGAAAGAGCAGAGAGAAAGAGAGAGCGAGAAAAGCGTTTCGCAGGCGGCAGCTCTGCCTTTGGTTTCCAGGGACCAGCCGGCGATCCCGGACAGCCCGGTCCGACCGGCGAGAAAGGCAGCAGCGGATCGCCTGGAGCTCCCGGACCGCAGGGCCCGCCGGGTCCGCGTGGACCGCCCGGACCCGGCGGCCCAGGCGGGTCGAGCGGCAACACTCACTCTCCGCAGGTAAAATGGCCAATGAGCTCGGCGCGTCGCGGCGTGAGTCGACCTTGACTTGCCGCCTCGCGGACTTGCTGGATACGCTGCCGTCGTGCGGACGCGAATGAGCGAGCCAATTTCTGGCGCTACCGCTTTCTTCCCCGTCAAAGACGGTAACCTCTCACCTTGCTGTGCTGCGGGGGGGGGGACGGGGTTGGGCCTTGAGTCCATGGCCTTGGCCTTGAGTCCATGGCGTCCCAGCGTCGAGACGTTCTTTAGATTCACGCTGGCTGCATTGCATAACGTTTCGAAATTCAGCCCAGGGAGCGGGGGCCTGAGACGACGACGATGATTACGCCCCCGACGATTGCAGTCGCTGAAATGCGAAATGCAAATATAATTCATTTGTGTATAATAATATAATATATATACAATGATACATATATTTTATATAATATAATACAAATATAATAATAATAATAACATTATTTAACATGCACGGGTTGAAATTGTAATGTACATAATCCGTTTTATATATAATTCATTTGTATAGCCCTCTCTAAGAGAATTTAATCTGTGTTCTGATGCTTCACATATGCTACGGGGCTCGAGCCCACGACCTCAGTCAGACTCGGTCTGGATGAGCGTCTTAACCACTGGGCCAAAGACAATCAGACTCGGTACCCGGGGTAGGAAGTTGATGCCGAGAGGGAGGGGAGTTAATACTTGGGGTAGGGTTGATGCCCGGGGTGAGGTGGTGAGGGTTGTCTCGCCAGCCGCACCGAGAGACCGAAAAAGTGCGAATGCAAAGCTATCGTTTCAGACAGCTCTCAAGATGGCCTGAGCTCGTCGCCAACGACGGACGATTCGACATTCCGTATAGCGTGTCGCTCGCTATGCCGCGAGGGCTGCTGCGAGCGACACGCGGGCGCTTTTCTTCCTGCAGGGCGGACGCACCCGGCGGTGCGCTGACTGTTCGGGATTCTTCGGGTTCATTGTTGCGTGTATTTGTTCTGCTCTTTGGTTTCCTTAGGCTTTCGGTCTATCTACTTGGCGCCCACGTCAACGGAAAGATCTTCGCGAAGCTTTGGGCGCGCGGGCTAGGCTCCTAACTTTCACGCTCGGAGATTTCTCCGTTTCGCTTCCGCTTAGCCCGTCGTATTCTGTCGTCAGTGAGGCTTTCGCAGTTTCGCTGCACCCGCGTCTCGTTTTACGGAAGCCGCTCGTCGGCTGCGACAGAACAACCGCTCAACTGGCTCGAAGTTGACCTTTAGCGCATAGGAGGCGCTGTAGGCGGTGACCTTTGGTATCGGAGGTAGCGCCGTTCGACTCGTGCGCACTTTTCCGCTTCCTGTCCAGCACCGCACCGTGCGAGCTGCGATAGCGTGACCAGTCGATAGAGCCGCCGCAAGCCCATCAGTAGCTCCCAGAGTTCCCAGCTACTCTGCTCCACGCCCGCGTGGAGCAGCAAACCTCTCTCCTATTGAATTGCCACGTGCACTAGAGGCCAGGTCTTTCACCTTCTGCTGAGTCAATACGCTGGCCGCCTTCGAGGTGCATTTTTTCGAAACTCGAACCTTTTGTACTTTTTGCTTCAGGATACAGCGACGGTCGGCGCTCGCGCTGCACGGCACGAGCGAGCGGCCCGAGCAGCCACGGCCACAGCAGCGTGCTTCCGCTCACGCGCCGCGCGCGAAAGCGGAAGCAGAAAGAGGAAGCGCCGCGGCGCTGCAATGTTTCAGGGCACAAAGGGAGAGAAGGGCGCCAGGGGACTGCCCGGCTTCTGCAGCCAGGCGACGTGCGCCGGCGAAGGCAGCGGCGGAGGCGGCGGCGGCGTCGACCCGCTGGACGGGCGAGCGCTCCGAGGTCCCAAAGGCGACCGCGGCGAGAGCGGCGAGCTCGGCGCTAAAGGCGAAAGGGGCGAACCCGGCGAGAAGGGAATTATTGGCATGCCCGGATTTCCAGTGAGCCGCTCGTTCCCCACTGCTTGGCGAGGGGCGAGGGCGGGACGGGGGGGGGCCGGCGCGCGTGGCGAGCGAAGATCTCGCGCGTTGCGATCTCGGGTGCGATCGTGCACCCCTCGGCGCTGCACCGCGCGGCGGCGGCGCGTCGCCGCTGCCGCCGCGCGGCAGGCTCCAGCAGAAAGCCTGCGCTTGCTGCGCGCTCGCTGGCTGCATTGCGCTGCACCGCTCGCCGCGTCGCGAGGCGGCGCTGCACCGCTCGCCGCCGCACCGCGAGGCTCCGCTGCATCGCTCGCAGGGCCGCCGAGGCATCGATGGTGCGAAAGGCGACGCGGGATACGGCGTCAAAGGTGACAAGGGCGATCGCGGTATCGCCGGTCCGGCAGGCAGGACGCCAGAGCTCGCCGAGATCGCCGAAGCGGTGAGTCTACCCGGCGCTGCATGCCGGGAAGCGTTGCCACCGAATCGCCAGATCGCCGCCGCAAGCTACGTCAGTCCGCGTGAGCTACGGCGGAGTACTCGCGAAAGTGCGTCGAAAATCGGGATGCGACGGGGCAACACGGGCCAGCGGCCTAGCCTCCACCGAAGCACGCTGGAACCGGCTAGGCTCGATCTTGATCTCGATCGAGATGCGCAGATGCGCAGCGCTTTGCACTGCGTCGTTTTGCTAGAAGTAATAGAGTACGTTCGGCCCATTCACCATCCTCGCTCATGCGGCGATAGTGGAGCCTTACCGACTATGGCTGCCGCGTGCAACTATCCATCCCGAATCGTCTGCTGGAGGACGACTCGAACCCACGATCCGGGTCAAGGTCGTCAAGTACGAGCGGCTTACCACTGGCGGCCTAAGACCCGCGCGGCTGGTGGCTCTTAGCCCAGAGCTAAGGCGCTCGCACTCCTGCCCGCCACCCAGGTCGTCGGTTGGTTTCCAACAGTGTGTGGGCCGTCCTTCACTGCCCGCTCCGCGCCAAAACACGGACGCCGCGGCGCGCCATTCGTCGGGCTGCGTTCGTCTGCGTGCCGCCAAGCGTACCCAAATCGTTCAAAGCGCCTACGTCAGCACTATCGCTTTGGGGTCACGTTAAACGCTATTTATCGTTTTACCCAACTTCATGCTCGTGGTCACCTGCATCCGCTGTAGCGAAAAACTGCGGAGCCTGCGAAGGCAAAAACTGGAGGCGATTGCCGCCGATTCGTTTTAGGTCGTGCAAGTTTTAAAAGAACGCGGATTAGAGATCGGCAGCGTCACCGGTAAGTGGGTGCTCCTTCTCAGATCTGCTCGCGATGGTGACTGCTGTTAATAATAATAATAATAATAATATTACGTTTGCATCGAACAAGTTATATAATATAGTGCAATATAAAACTCTCGGAAACTGAAATTCGTTAGCGGCACTGTTCACGTGCTTTAAATAAATCATGATCAATTGATTAGTAGTAACACTCAGAATGCTATCATACATGAAACGGTCAGAGGTAACATGCGCAGTGTCAGCATGTAAACTGTTGCTAGTGGTAGCATGCACAGTGATAGCACGCCAAAGCACACGAAGGATAAGGCTTTAGGGGCACACGAACTAGAGGCAGTCAGAAAAGCGGGTGGTACAGTGCTTAGCCTGGAGGGGGAGTAAATCTGATCGGTAGGCTGGAGCCAACGAATAAAGGGACCTTAAAGTGAGCACAGAACCTTGGAGTCAGTGCGTTGCTTGACTGGGTGCCACTGCAGTTTGGCGAGTAGTGGTAAGATGTGACGCTCACGACAGACAAGCCAAGCTGCATAGTTTTGCACCAACTGTAAGCGCCTGATTCCACACGCAGGTAGACCAGTAAGCAGCGAGTTACAGAAGTCAAGACGGAATGTTAAGCATGCATGGGCCACTTTAGACGTAGTAGCCCTGTCTAAGCAACCCCGAACTTTAGCAATGTTATGTAGCTGAAAGTAGGCAGACTTGACTGTGGAGCTGATGCGGTTGATTCTAGTGAAAGTTTACTTCAGAACAGGACACAGATTTCGTGCAGATGTTACAGTGTTACGTGAGATATGCTGGCAGAGCCTATATTGAGCGCTAAGCTTTCCAATGTCCGAGTAATGCTTGGTTTTCCCGTAACTAACAAGTTGGTTTTATCGTCGATCTAGTTGAGAAAGTCTGCTGCCATCTATATGCGGATGTCAGCAATGCATGCAGCAAAGAGAGTTTAGCGAGTTCAACAAACTCAGGACCTAGGAGGGATCAAAAGAAGGTACTCCCGAGTGTCATCTACGTAGAAGTGTAAATCTAGATTACGCTTGGCTACCACACCTGCAAGAGGAAGAGGATAAACTAAAAAAAAGGGTGCCGATCACAAAGTCCAGAGATACCCCATACTTAAGTGGTTCCTCGGATGATCCTTTTCCGTTCACATCAATGCTCTGGAGTTTACCACTGAGACGGGACTTAAATCATAGCAGTGCAATACTTGTGACGCTCAGGCGAGACGAGCGGCCCGCTCGAGAAAGACTTGTTGATCTATAGTATTCAAACGCTGCCGAAACATCAAGAAAAACAAGTTGAGAGCCTTTACCCAAGTCTGCATTCCCGAGAAGGTCGTTATACACCTTAAGCCATGCTGACTCGGTTGAGTGCTTAGCTTTAAATTCAGACTCAACCCTACTTGCAAAGTTTGAAGTTTCAATATACTAGTTTAGCTGGTCCGCCAAAGTCGTTCCAGTTTCTTTGATAGGAACGATAGAAGGGAGTCTGAGCAGAAATCGCTCGAGTTCTACAGGACTAGCGCTACTTTTGTCACTAGGAGCTTGCCAAAAGCCTTTTTGAAAAGTGCAAGGACATGCTTTGCCTGAGGCAAAGAGCACATTTCTGCCGCCGCTCGACCGGACAGCCAGGCAGCGCCGCCAGGCGGTAACCTCGCGCGCCATCCGTATGACTTTGATGCCCGTGTCTTTCAATTATCTGCACTTGCGCGGCGTACGGCCTGGATCAAACGGGTCGGAAAGTTTCCAAAATCGGAGCTCCGAGGCGCGCGACGCGGTTTTCGGTAAGAACAGCCGCAGCGTGACCGTCACGTCATGGCGGGATCTCCTTGCACTCGTAATGTGCACGTTTCACCTCTGCAAGTCACGGCGGTTTCCAGCGGCCGGTGCGGTGCTGTAAGTAAGGACTTCGGGCCGTCGGACAATTGACCCGACGATATGCGACGACGCTGCATGGCAAGACAGCTTGCCCTTACTCTACTCTCGCCCTCACTACGCGGCGGCGCGATCGGAGGAATCCTTTTTGAAGAGATGACAGTCTCTCTTTATGAACCCGAACAGGAGGTTGTCGCTCCTGCTGGCTACTTTCGAGACAGCGGTGGCGGCGGCGGTGCTCCCTTCCTTCCCCCCCCCCGCTCCGTCGCAGGCACTTCGATGAACGGTGCCGGAGCGGACGCTGGAACGATCGCAGCCACTTCTCTAACGCGCGCGGATACAAATCAAAAGAAAAGCGAAAAATCAGCCGCAGCCAAACGCACTGCGAATCGCACGCACAACGAGCGCGTCCAAAAGATGCATCCATCCGTCCACGTCGGTGTCTCGCCTGCTCAGCGCTCTTTCTTCCGGCTTTTCAGCGCCCGATATTAAATATGGCGACGTAAACATCCAACGCTCGCTGCTGCAAGGGGCAAGGCGACCGCGCCGCCCAGGCCGTGCGCTGCTGCGTGCGCGTGCGAGCTCCTCCTGCCGTCACGCTTCGCTCTGCGGCGCCGCCTCGAGTACGCGAGCGCACGTCGGAGAAGCGGCTTGCGCGGTGCCACTCGCGCGTCGACGCTTCAATTTTGCAGCCGATCTGACAACGCCGCCGCCGACAACGCTTTTTCCCGCCGCCGCCACCGCCGACAGCATAAGGCTGCACGTAAGTACTGCTGCGCACGGCTGCCGTCGTCAGCAGCGCAGGGCTCGCTGCTCGGCCTTCGCCGCCGACGGTAGTAGCCGCGCGCGCACGCCGGATCCCGGAGCCAGAATGTATGTGTATCTCCGTCAGTAACTCCACAAAGTCATAGGGACCGTGTGGGTGTTACGCAGGAGAGTCTTGTATAGCGCACTCACAGCCTAAGCGGCTTTCGGTACGCATTCGGTAGCCAACAGAAGACCATTTACCGCGCGATCTTTTTTACCTACCGCTGTATCGAACGTAGGGCTAGCGTACGGGAGACGCGGGTCGCCTGCAAGTAGCAGGCAATGCGATCGGCGCGGCCAGCGTCTAGCGTGCCGGACAAGGGACATAACTCCCGCGTTTGGCTTCGTCTAGTAGCGAACTGAGAGGTCTACCACCGGAGTGCGCCGTGCTGTGCAGCAACAAACTTTTATTCTTTAATGTCTGCTACCGAAGCTGAACGCAGCAGACTACGCAGCGGCGTCCGGTCTTGAGTGGTCTCAGAGCGGCGCGCTGACAGAGCTCTCATTTCGCTTCAGCGAGAGTTGGAACGAGAGCTGAGAACCATTCGATCGTGCTTCCTTTGCAGCAAATGCAAAGTGCCTAGAAAAAGATCAAGTTCTTCGAGGGCGCAATAGGAGTGTATTACTAATATCATTATTAATGTATTTGATGCCTGAGCTGGTGGGCTCGAGCCCAATGGCATACGTGAAGCGACCGAATAGAGATTAAGTTCTAATTGAGCGCTGTACAGAGATTTATATTATTACTACTATAATTCTCACTTTGCTTCACCGGCAGATGAAACGTTGCGGCTGAGCCTTCTCTTGGCTGGGAAATCTGAGAATCTTGATCGAGAGCTACTTTTCAGTCCCTCTCCAGTGTCAAGCCGCGAAGTAACTAAAATGGCGGCAGTCGAAACTCTCGTGCCAGACGCTAAAAAACCCTCGTGCGTAAAATGTACTCGTCCGCTGTGGCTTTGAGGAGTTACAGACGGGGGTACATTACGTCGCGGACGCGAGCGCTTCGGATGCCTCGTCAACCGCTGCACTGTATCGCGTTGCGGCACCACGCAGATGCAGCAGCAGCCGCCGCCGCCGGCCGCGTCACTGTCGCTCCACTCTCTCCTCTCTCCAAGCAGTCAGACATCGCCCGTCTCCTGCCTCGGCGGCGCGGCGAGGCGAACGTGCTCTTGATTCAAAACTGTGAGCGACGCGCTCGCGAGGGTCACTCGAAGCCGGGCCGGCGTCTCCGGCGCGGCGGCCGCGGGGCTGCGGCGGCGGCCGCGCATACGGCGATTTCGACTTGCTTTTCCAGTCAATGCACTTCAAAAGCCGACGTGACATGCTGGCCTCACCAGCCGACGTCGGCACGATCTGCTACGTCGCCGAAGAAGACGCCATGTTCGCCAGGCTGAGCAAAGAATGGAGGCGAATCGAGGTCTGCCCGACGCTGCGCGCGAGAGCCGCGCCAGACGACCGAGCGCTCGCGATATCTCGCGAGACGACCGCGCTCCCGTGCTCTTGCGACATCCCGCGAGAGCGGCGAGCGCGTCCGAATCCACGCGGCGGCGGCGCGGCGGTGGCGCACGCACTGCTTGAACCGCTCTCTCTCTCTCTCTCTCTCTTTCTCTTGGCCCGGCTTCAGCTTGGAGGCGCAGGAGTCAGAGCCGACGGCCGCGGAATGACTGCAACCGCGGAGGAGCGAGATGAGACGTCGGTGAGCGACAGCGCCGACTGCGCTTCGCACGCCATCGGCCATCGATGACGGTCGCCGCGGCGGCGGCGGCGGCGGTGGCTCGCAGGGCGGGCGGGAGTTGGATGTCGCGTATTGCGGTCCGACCGCATCGAAGTCGCTCGTCCGCGCGCGGCAGCGCTCGTCCGCGCTCGGTCCTGCCGCGCGCTCCGAGCGACACGACCGTCCGAGCGCATTCGGCGGAAGGCCCCGCCGGTAGCCCGGGTGCTCGTGTCAGAGTGGGGGGGGGGGCGGAGCGCGCGACGTAGGACCAGTCCGCCGCCATATCGCAGGCTGGCACGCTGCAGGTGCCGCCGCCCACCACCGCAGCCGCCGCCGACGCTTCGCCGGACGACGAAACGGAGGCGTTCCACAGCGGGCTGCACTTGGTCGCTCTGCGCCGGCCGGCGTCTGGGAACACCAGCGGCGATTACGCCTTGGAGCGCGAGTGCTACGTGCAGGCGCGCGAGGCCGGCTTCAAGACGATGTTCCGACCTCTGCGCGTGTCGAACTCGGAGAGCGTAGCGTCGCTCGTGGCGGCGCGCGATCGCTGGCTGCCCGTAGTCAACATGATGGTGAGCAGAGCGAACGCTAGAACGAACAGCGCGGCGGCCGTGGCCGCCGCCAAGGCGCCGCTTGGAAAGCGCCGGCGGTGGCTCTGCGGTGGTGGCAATTTCCTTTTCGCGCGACCCGCGCGGGCGGCGAACTCGCGGACGCAGCTGCGTCTGACCGCTGACGCCGCCGCCGCCGCCGCAGGGTCAGCAGCTGTATCGGTCCTGGAAAGCTTTGGCAGACGCGATCGAGGAGAACAAGTACCCGGGTAACGGCGGCACGCAGGGCTGGCCAATCTATTCGTTCGATGGCCGAAACGTGCTCTCGGACAGCCGATGGTGAGCGAGTGGCCGAGGGCGCATGCGCGCGAGCTTGCGGCTTCCTGTGCGTTGGCCAGCGAAATGGAGCAGGCAAAAGGCATAATAATAATAATAATAATAATAATATTCTTTTATCTGAAGGTTTAAAATTTCAATGTACATGATCCGTTTTATATATAATTCGTTTTATAGCGCCCTAAGAGAACTTAATCTCTATTCAGGCGCTTCGCATATGCCGCGGGGGGGGGGGAGGCGGCTCGAGCAGACGACCACAGCCAGGCCTCGGTCGGGGCGAGCACCTTCACCACTGCGCCAAACCAGCGCAACAACGTAAACGTTTAGCTGGTCTGCCATAACTCGATTCCAGTGTCTTAGATACAGGCGTCAGCAGGGTGACACGGTGGAAGTTGTTCAAGTTATCTAGGTCTAGTGTCGCCTACTTAATGAGTGGCCTAAAAACAGTCCTTTTGAAGAATTTAGGGACATGACCTGGTGCTCGGAACAAAACTATTTTGCCAGTTATTCTGAACTGTTATATACATATCAGGGAAAGAAGGTGAACAAAGGTTAGCAGATCGCAGTTAGTCTTTATAGACTGGGAGAAGAACTTTGAGATGAGTTCAATATCGACAGCCTGTAAGGTCAATAAATAGGTATGGCAAAGAACTGACAGACAGGTGCCCATAGAGTGGGAATGTTACCTTGGTCACGGCTCTCCGATCTTGTCCATATTTCTGACCAAACAAGCTATACAACGATCCGCTAGATCGCCTCAAGGATGACTAGGTCACGGTGCTTATTTGGGAGTAGTTGAGGAGATTTTTGATGGCCAACACCAGCTTTTTTGGATTTCGCATCCGTGATTCGACTGTACTTTTACGGATGCTAGACTTGGCCGTCGGTAGGATAGATTGGTTTGATCTACAGCAGTACATCATCGTTTGCCAGTCCATGCACAGTCAGCCCTGGTCTATAAAACACTCTCCGAAGCTTTGTCTCAGTGGTCCTAGCGAGTTTATAGCAGTAAACCGCAGGCCATTTCGGCGTGAACCTACGCCGTCCATACGTCAGAGGAGCGAGCACGAGTCCATAGCGCCGGCTGCAACCCGCTGGAATCGCAAGAGATTTACGGTCTAGTTTGTTTCACGCCTTTGGAGATTTCGCGCGCTCGCGCCGCTGCCGCGTTTCGAGCTGGCGGCCCTTTTTTATGCCGGCGGAGATCGCTAGTCGACCCATCAGACTCACTGGCTGGCTAGAGAACAGGCCGAGGCACATCCGCCGCCGCGGCAGCCGCGGCGGCGTCGGCGGCGATGCGGAGCGAGACTGCCGGCGCTAAGCTCGGCGGTGCGCGAACCGCTCACCGTAACGGAGCGGACCGCTAGCCGAGGCCAGGCCGAGGCGCTGCGGTGGCCTCGGTGGCTGCGGCGGCGGCGGCGCCTCGACCCACAATTCGCGACCCGTCGGCGTCTCGGAGTCCGGGCAGCTGGCAGCTCTTTATTGCACGGTGCGAGCGAGCGGGAGCGCCGGCCCCGCGAGGAAAAGAGCACTAACGCGCCGCCATGTAACGACGCCGCCGCCGGCGCCGCGAGTGAGCTTAACTTCAACTCTACTCTCGCCTTTGCTCTGCACACGCGTGTTCGTTCTCTCCGCAGGCCTTTCAAGTGCGCCTGGATCGGCATTCGCGGCCGCTCGTGCAACGAGTGGCGCACCACGAACTCGGTCGGCTCAGCGCTGTCGCTGCTGAATCCGGCTACCGGCGGCGGTAGTGCGCCATCGACCTGTCGGACTCTGATGCCGTGCGACGAGCCGATGGCGGTGCTCTGCATTGAAGTGTCGACCGGAGGCTTGCGCAAGTAGCTCGACCTCTGGCCCTGGAACGAGCTCGCCGCCCACGACCGCCGTCGCCGCGCTCAGCTGGCTCTGCGCGAGGGACCATCGGACGCGGTCGGCTCGAGTCGCTCGCGTTGGCGGTTTCGCTTAGCTAGAGCAGCCCCTCTCCCCGCGCGCGGATCGACCGAAAAAACGGCGTTCGCTGGGTGAGCTGGCTTCCGCGCGGCGGGCGCGTTAAAACGCGGCACCGTCCGTGGGAGCGTGCCGCCGCCGCGAAGTCGCCGCTCCAGACGAACGCGCACACTGCGAAAGCTGCGGCCTCGCGAGTGGACCGCACGCGCGCCTGATCTGACGAGCGGGCGGGCAAGGAAAGCGTCGTCGACAGAACGCGGCGGCTCGGACGTCGTGGCGTCGCCACGCGCATCCGGCGCCACGCCGTAGCTGAGACGCTGCAGACGGAGATGACCGGCTGCAGCGGCGCTACAGTAGGCGAACATGGAAGCGCGCAGGCGGGCGGGCGTGCGCGACGAGTCGCTCGTTCGCCGGGTACCGGTCACCGTGAGTGTTGTACTGCAACTAGTCATATTTGAGATTCGCTGAAAGCGTTCGCTCGACACAGCGAGTTTATTAATTAAAGGTTGTCTCAGCTATAGCGGTGACTTCCTGCGATCGTTCCTAAGTTTCGGACTCGCGAAGGCGTCCGCCGCCGCGTCCATGCGTACGCGCCAGCGGTCTGACCTCTGATCTCCGACTCTGGGCGACCGGCAAGGCGCGGCAGGCCTCAGTTCATCCTGGGCTAGCCTCACCGTTGCCGCGTTACAGCGTTACTAGCCCGCCCGCTTCGTCAGCTCGCCTTCTCAAGGCAGCCAGTGTGCAGTGACGTTCGTCCACTTGAGAGCTGCCGACCGCGCTCGCTTTCGTTCGCTGAGTTCCTTACGTCGCGGAACACCGTGGCAGCCCAGGGGCCGCGCGGGTGCTGAGCGAGGAGGGACCTGGGAGGAGGTTGAGCAGTGCGCCTGCTTGGCGCACTGGTTGCTAGAAGCAGGCTGGGCAGAGCAGGATCAGCAGAGGGCCAAGGCCAAGGCCGACAAATTCGGACGAGAATCTCAGCCGAAACCCTATGGTGGTGCAATTTTTTTCCGCATACAGTCTACCTACCAGGCATAGATAAAGCAGGCAAGGTGAATAATTGCCGTTCAACCGTTGTGCCACTGCGCAAAAGGCCCTCCCGGAATGGGCGGCCGCGCGTGGTGGCGAGGCGAGGCGCGAGAGCGAGGCGTAGTATTGACAGGATACGAAGCGTTGACAAACTGCTGGCTTTTTTCCGCTCATGAAGACTCGGTTTGATTTTTACATTCTATGCGGGTTTTTTCATTTTAAATTATTTCGATTAAGTGCTTAACAATGTTTGTCGACTGTTAAGTAGCTTATGGGTTGCAGGCTTCCTCACTTTTCACTGCTGGCATGGAAGCTTTCTATTTCACACTCAAATCCAAAGCGGCTTTTGCAGCGATAGCTAGCGGACATCGTCTCGCGCAACTAGTGGGAAATTGGCAAACGTAGCTGAATCGAAATGACATTTGATGAAGAGGGCGACACGAAACACTAATATAGAATTGTACAGTGCTTTAAGATAATCGAATCTCTCTTCTCATAAGCTATACAGGAAGCATGTCAGGTGATCACACCGGCAACTCACCAATAATTTTGTAACCCGTACGAACTCGCGTCTCGGTCTGAGAATCGTATCAGCATGTGAATGTGTATTTACACAAGCCAAAAGTTCACTGTCACGCGAGATTCGCGGCGGCGGATCAAGCCCTCAAACTGCAGACGCTAAAAGACGGCTAAAAGACCGCGAGATCCCGCGCTGGCGTCGGTAACGCAGAGCGGCGGCAGTGCCATCCGATAAAGAAAAGAAAATAAATATATACAATTCATCATTACAGCCCCCAAATGGAACTTAATCTCCATTCGGGAGCTTCCCATGTGCCACGGGGCTCGAGCTCACGACCTCGGCATTCAAATGCATTCACCTTGACCTCGGTCGGGGTGAGCACCTTAATGCGACCGCGGAGCGTCCAAGTTCGCCAGACGCGCGATTCGCTCTTCGGGTACCAGCTGCACGGAGCGCCGACCGCCGAAGGGTCCCTCCTCCTTCATCGCCGCCGCCGCCGCCGCCGCCGCCGCCGCCGCCGCCGCCGCCGCCGCCGATCCGGTTGCAAGAAGCGGGCATTCGGTTGTGGCCTGGATGACTGCATGACTGTTGGCCGTTGGCATCCACTGTCTGAATGCTTCCACTGAGACAGGGCGTAGACTTGTGTTGCACTGCACGGTGCTTGTTACGTCTAGGCGAGGTGACATTTTGTAGATCGACGGTAGCGAAAGCTGCCAAGAGATCCGGCGGAACTCGCAGGGGAATCTACTTTGTTCTTCAGTCCTGGGGTTCTCAGTGCAAGCTCGCAGCAGTGCTGACTCTGCAAAGTAATTATCCCTAATCCCCGTATCATCTAAAGTCTTAAAAGGGTCTGCTTCACGAAAACTATCAAATATTGAACACTAAACCACATCCAGCAAGGCAGCGAGACGCAGACGTACTCTTTTGTTGCAGCCCAAATGTACTGACGATGACGACTTTGCTTCCTTTTGTTCACGGAAATGTATCTCAAAAATTAATCCCAAGGATCCTAATAAGATGACAGTTGCGCCACTGTGATTTCCGACACCTGATTAATGCCAGCAATCACTTTGTGTCTTCCCTTTGCATACTATCCGTCGCTAAAGACCTACTTTGGCTAGTCATGCTGTTACGTGGCCAGCTGTGAAATCCCCGAAATGCATGAACCCTAAAAAGTGGGACGCGGAAAAGTACTAACCTTTCACCCAATTTCAATGCAGCTTAATAGGCATGATTACTAATGAGCTTATAGTAATCGCATATTGTAGTAATTGAAAATTAGTATGTTGTGTTTATTTCATTAAAAAGGCTTAGAAAACGTATCAAGGAAATTATCGCATTATTAACACTGTTATGCAGCAGTATATTGTATTTCTCGTGGCTATATGTCAACTATAGGCAGTTTATATACATAAAAGTACGCATGGATTGTCCCTGCGACTGTGATAAGAAAGGACTTGGCCTCAGCTTCGTCAAAGCGCAGTGTACGCAAAAAAAGGGCGCTGCGACAATAGTAATTATCATAAAGAAACTTATATGTGCCCGCACCGAGTATGTAAGCGCATGAGAAAACTTAGTACTTAAGCATAGACAGAGCGGGCATAGACAAAGATTGGGTCGTCCTTACGGTATTTTGCTCACGTGCGGTCGGCAAAATATTAGTCACTCTCCGTTGTCATAAACGCGAATCAGATCGATGACTGCAGCGATGACGCTCATTTGATAGGGAATTTTCGAACAGCCAGCACATATGTTGTGACTCCAATATTTCTCACAAATTACTGGGTTCCCAATGGAGATTAAATGCGAGAAGGTTTGCCTGACCCTTTCGCTGTGAAAAAGTCTGCCCCACCCAGTACGTGGACCTCTATCAAAATATCGATTAACGTTAAACATTGCTTAGTTTAGGCTTGATAAAGGATGTTACTGATTGGTGGCCACCAGTGTCTTTATAATTATTCTAACAGGGTGGCCTAAGTAACGGTGTAATCTAATCTAATCTAATCTAAATCTAAAGTCTATTTAAGTGCCTGTGTGCTTTTTCGCGCACGATACCTCTTACATCACTATTCCTTTAGTAATTGTTTCTTTGCAGCGAGTGGTACAGCACTTGGACTGAGATTAAGTTCTCTATGAACGCAATGCATTCGCACTATTATTATTATTCGTATTAGCAATACATGAGGGGGAGCTTACCGTGCACAGTCATGGGCTGGGTATGCAAAAGCCCGGTACCGATAGTTCGATTAGTTATTCTTCGATTCGATAGTTCGATTCAGTTTTCAGCTGCGAAGTCTCTCTTCCGAATACACGGACCTGCGTGACGGAGCACACTTCTCTAACGGTCCATAATTTGTTTACAATTAAGCGTCCAGTACTCTATTCTACTAGAGCTTACTGTTTGGTAGCATTGTACACCACTGTTGATCATGAAGCCCTTCTTGAGCGTCTCGAACCACTCCTGGGCATCACTGGCTGACTGTCCATCGACAGGCATACGAGGATTACTGTAGGTCGTACCGATCGATCCTAGCAAAGGCCAAGTCTAGCTTCTTTAAAAATATTGTTGAATCACAGATCCACAATCCAAAAATGCTGATGTCCACGATCAACCATCTCCTCAACCGCTCCCAGATTAGCTCCTTACCTCATGATCCTTGTGGTGACCTAGCCGATCGCTCTCTCGATTCTTTGTGCAGAAGATAGACAAGATTAGGGAATGGATATCTCTGCAGCGGTAGCATTATCCCTAGAATGCTGTCCCTCGATACCTGGATGCACCTTAATGTTAACATTTAAGCAGGTCACTAGTGATCTCGTCCTGAATTTCATATCCCAATCAAAGAAGACAACAAGTCCTTTGGACCCTATTCCCACTGTCCCGCTTCTACGTTGCATCGATCTGCTGCTGCCATGCATAACTAATATCATTAATATGTCATTAGTCTCAGGTCATGTCCCAGAACCTTTAAAAAAAGCTGTAGTCAGGCCACTTCTCAAGAAAGCGACACTAGACCAACAGAACTTGAGAGCAACTACCACCCAGTCTTTCTTCTACCATTTCTCTCAAAGACACTGGAACGAGTCATGGTGGACTATTTGAACTCATATAGTGAAAATTCAAACCTTGCTAGTAAGCTTCAGTCTGGCTTATGTGTGTTGACACAGATCATCGGAGACACGATCATCCGAGGAACCTTTGAAGTATGGGTTACCTCAGGGCCTCTGTGCTTGGTTCCGTTCTTTTCACGGTTTATACTCTCCCTCTTGCCGATGTGATTGCCAGGCACAATCTAGGCTGTCATTTCCATGCAGGCGACACTCAGTTGTACTTTTACTTTGATCACTCACAGCCTTCGAGCACTTCGAATTCTCTCAATTCCCTTGCTGCATGCATTGATGACATTCGCACATGGATGACAGCAAATTTTATTTAAGTAAATGGTGATAAAACTAACTTACTAGTTATGGTCAAACCAAGTGTGATTCAGAAATTGGAAAAGCTAACGCTCAAAATCGGCTCTGTCAGCATTTCTCCTGTTGAATCTGCACGAAATCTAGGTGTCATGTTCCAAAGTGACCTTTCGTTAGACGACCACATCAGTTCCACAGTCAAGTCTGCTACTTCCAGCTACATAACATTGCTAAAGTTTGGGCTTGTTTCAATAAGGATATCACAAGTTGGTCCATGCATTTGTGACATCCCATCTTGACTTCAACTCACGGCTTGCTGGCCTACCGGCATGTGCAATCAGGCGCTTACAGCCGGTGCACAACTCATCTGTCATGAGCATCGCAGTTGCCACATCCCACCACTTCTCGCCGACCTGCACTGGCTCTCAGTCAAGCAACGGATCGACTTCAAGATTTTGTCGCTCACTTTTAGGTCACATCATTCTTTGACTCCAGCCTATCTCTCAGATCTACTCCCCCACCAGGCCAAGCATCGTACCATCCACTTTTCGGAATCCAACAGTCTACCAATACCTCGTACAAACCTCAAATCCTTTGGAGACCGTGCATTTAGTTCGTATGCTCCCAAAGCCTGGAACTCACTCCCAACTTGCATCAGGACATCCCCTGACTTGACCACATTAAAAAAGAACTTAAAAACACACCTATTTAGGACAGCATTTGGGGGGTCCCTGTGATTCGTCCTTCACGTGCTTATGCGTGCTGACACTGTGCATGCTGCCACTAACCACACTTGCATGCTGACCCTGTGCATGTCACCCTTAACCATGTTGTTAATGCTGTTTATCAAGCATGATATTACTCACCATTCAATCGCATTTCCCTTTGGAGCAAATTTAAAGCACCGAGAAAGAGATTGAGTTCCCTGAGAGCGCTTTATCAAGTGCGTTATAATTATTAAATGTATCATTATTATTTAGATGACACTCAGTTGCAGCTTTGCTTTGATCCCTCCCAGCCCTCTAGGATGTCGAATTCTTTACAAACCTTTGCTGCAAGTATTGATGACATCTGCAATGGATGGCAGCAGACTTTCTTAAATTGAATGACGACAAAGTCAATTTTCTTGTTACGGACAAATCAAGTGCGATTCAGAAATTGGAAAACCTAACGCTCAAAGTCAGCTCCACCAGCATATATCTCCTGTTGAATCTATACCTAGTCTAGGTGTCATGTTCCTAAGTAACCTTTCGTTAGACGACCATATCAGCACGACAATTAAGTTTGCCTAATTTCAGCTACATAACATTGCTAAAATTCGGGCTTGCTTAGACAGGGATACTACATCCAAATTAGTCCGCGAATCTGTAACATCCCGTCTCGACTTCTGTAACTGGTCTGTGTGTGTGTGCCATCCGGCGCTTACAGTAGGTGCAAAATTGTGCAGCTAGGCTAATCTGTCGTGAGTGTCGCAATTTCCACATCACATCACTTCTCGCCGACCTTCACTGGCCCCCAGTCAAGCAGCACATCGACTGCAAGGTTTTGTCACTCACTTTTAGGTCCCTTAGTTCTTAGGCTTCAATCTACCTATTGGATAGACTCCATCACCAGGCTAAGAATCGTAGAACCCGCTGATCTGACTCGAATCTATTTGCCATTCCTCGTACGAACCTCAAAACCGTTGGAGACCGTGCATTTAGTTCGTATGCTCCCAAAGCCTGGAGCTCACCACCGACGAATGTCACAACGTTCCCTGACATGGTGACATTTAAAAAGCAGCTTAAAAGCATCTGTTTACTACATCATTTGGTGGGTCTTTGTGGTTCGTTCTTCCTGTGCATGTACCTGCTTACACTATGCCTTCTGCTTGCATGTGTTACCACCAAAAGTTTGACGACGCTCCGATTGCTGTGGCAGACCTGGCAGGCGAGGCACGCGGCGGCACTGAGCCTAGCCGACTCGCGTAAGCTACTGCTCGGCACTTTCCACTCCGCTAATTAAGTAGTTATTACTGGCGAACGCCTATTGCTTGGCGGTCGTTCACACTAATAATGCATCGAGGAGAATAGCAGCAAACCGAGAATAGACGCCTGAAACAGAAACTTTCGGCGAAGCGACGGCAAATACGCAAATACACTCGTTTAGCCGGGCGCCGGGCAGCTTGCTGTTATCTGCTGCTGCCTGCTGCTGCCTGCGCGAGCACCTCTTGGCATTCCTAGTTTCACGCCTCCTGGCGCGGAGTGGTGCCGATAAATGCACGCTTGAGGAGCTACAGCGTTCCGTTTTCCGCATACAATTCAAGCACCAGCATTTACGAAATCTAAACGTTCGAACGAACGCTCCGGAGCTTTGGCAACTTCCAGCAAGCGGGCGCCCGGTAGCGGGTCACGTTGGGCTCATTTAGGAGCAGGGAGGGGGGCGACCGACGTTATTCTTAGCAAGCCATTAGTCTTACTGCGGTTTGCTTGCAGTCGCGGTGTCTGCTGCATTGAGTCTCCTATTCTTCGCCCGCTGTGAGGTCATCCAGGGATCAACCGCTTCGTAGGCCGAAAAAGGCCTTTCTGCCATTCCGAGAACAAGCAGTCTAAGCTGGCTCCCATAGGGACTCACGAACGCAGAACATGTTCAAATCTGAGACGGCGAGTTGCTTTAATCCGGCATAATAGTAGCTAATCCGTTACTGCACCTAACGACCAAACTGTCCGTGTTAATTTTTAAAAACCGTGATTATATCTCGCCGAACACGTGTCAATGATCGGCTGCTATAGCCAACCGATAATATAGGCTCAGCGGGGTCATTCAGATTCGGCGCCCCTTACCGAATCGTGCGAATTAAGGAATATTTTTGTTCATGGCAGCAGAGAGCCGTGAGATCTGGGACAACGCTTTATGTTGGCTAGCTCAATAGATAAATTAGCCGTGTGGCAATAGGCGACTTCTATATGCCTAAGCGACGGTGTTTTCAGTGTCCTTTTGGCACCATCATGGCGGCATGATGGCGGCATGCAGAGATGAAGGCAGGCGAGCAGTGCAGCAGAGGCAGGGGGAGCTATCGGCAGTGACCCACGGCACGAGCCCAAACAGCAGCCTACGGCTGGCTTCAGTCCTTGGCTGCAAAAAGCGCAGCACACGGAACTGCTCAAAAAAGAGCAAACCGTTGAGCCCAGGAAGCAAACCTCCCATCATCCGGATAGATAATCCAATAGAGGAGTTGAGATGTTTAATGGTAATCCGGCGTAATGCAGTTAAGATCACTAATGGTAAAACAACTCAAACAAGGATCTAGGGAGGGGTGCTTAGCTGTGAGCAGTATTGTTGTCGCGACGAAAGGTAGCGTGACAGCAGCAGGACGCAGCAGGCCACACGTGGTCCTGCTGAAGCAAGCAAGCTGCCAGCACCATCAAGAGCGGCTGCAGCGGATGGCCAGAAAAAAGTGTGCACCTGGCACGCACTCGCTGGCATCGCTGGCTCTCCCTGCCGGGTGAATGCCTGCAGGCACACCCTCAAGAGCACGAGCATGCCACACAACACAACACAGCCGTTCCTCAGCAACAACACAGTGCCATTGCTCAACAGCACGCTCGCGACGAAGCGTGCCGGATGCTGGTGCCGGCGAAAGCATTCACCGACACCGGCATCCGGGCTTTTGCTGCAGCAGCGGACAGACCAGGTGCCACGCTGGGAGGCGCTCAGAGGCGGTCGTGCGCACGAGCAGACTGCAAGTTCGGCGAGTGTGTGCCATCGGGACACGGCTGCGAACGGCAGCAGGAGCAGTGCGAGGGCGATACGGGACCTAGGCCTAGGCGCGCGATCTGCCGTCGACGCCAGCTGTCTTTAGCAACGGACCGGTTACGTGGCGGCGGACCCACCGGTGCCGCGCCCGGCATTCTCTCTCGGCGATCGATGCTCGGCACAGCACGACCACTGCGAGCAGAGCGATCGTCGTGTGCAAACTCTGACGCGGGCAGAGGTGAGAGAGCTGGTGTGCTGCTCTCAGCAAGCTCGCAAATCGCGAACTAGTGCTGCCAGCGCCAATCGGCACGCCCTGCTCGATATTACATGGCAGCGTCGGTGCAGCGCTCGCCATGTTAAGAAACGACGTCGGTGCGGCGAGGCAGGCAGCTTGACTGGCGACGACCAGGAGGTGAAGGCCGAGCAGATCGCCGGTCTGCTCCTCTCCTCTACATAATGCCAGGGGTGCAAAACCAATGCGGCGCGGCGCTCCGAACGGCAGAGTGGCCGTGCAGCGGTCCCAGCCGCTGCGGCCGCTAGCGGGCCTAGCTCGCTTTGCCGTTGGCCGCTGCTGCCTGCTGTGCGGCAGCGAGGCGAGCCTCGGGCGGCCTGAAGAACAGGCGCTTTCGCAGCGTCGTCATGGGTGCTGGCATCTGCTTGTACCGAATCGGCCCCTGGTCGTCCTGCATCTTGGCATCGCCCTTGCTCACTTCGTCGTTGACCTTTGTGAGTATGCTGAGCAGGTCGTACCTGGGCAGCAGGGGCAGGAGGCAAGCTGACGGCTGCAAGCTACCGGCTCACAAGGCGGCGGCAGCAGCAGCGATCGCAGTCAGCGAGAGCAGCCGATCGGCCACCGATCGATGAAACGCGCATGCGTCGGCCTCATCGATCGGTGGCTGGTGCAGCCTGCTGCTGCTGGAACTGCTGCTGTCTCCTGCCACTTCCTGCTGCTGCTGCCAATAACATGGCTAAATACGAGAGTTGCTCGGTACATTTACATGCAGACCTCAGGGACGGAGCCGAGACTAGCCTTACCAATGAGGACAAGCAACCTTCGATTCGATCATGCAACAGCTGTAGGAGCAGCAGCAGCACTATCATCGAAACCGAAATTTCAAAAAAACATATTAACTGATTTAACTGCCTCATTAACTTTCATCAACTGAATGGCAGTAATACTAATGAGTAATATGCATCGGAAAACTAAATCTCTCTGTGGGAACAGGGTGATCCCTCGTGGGTGATCTCTCACAAAAATAAATCTCCCTCTGGGGACTTTACGTGTGCTGTCAGGGAAGCATGGCAATACGGTTCATGATGATGTACACACCATCAGCACCCAGGGAAGCAGCAATGCTGTGAGGAAAAAAAGGTGAGCTTTTAGCTTCTGTTTAAATGCTGACGATAAGGCACAGCAATGGCAGCAGACGACGGTGGGGGTGGGGGCACGGCAGCACGACAGCACGACTATATTTGAGGCTGGACAGCAGTGGCGATCGCGAATGACTGCTCGCATTGACGAGAGCTGATACTCACCGGCCGCTGTATTTATCCAGCATCTCGTAGAGCTTTCTGACGTACCAGGATCCATTCGCAGGACTACGAAAGGACACGTAGCCCGGCACGGTGGCATAGCCGAGCAGGAAGTCGGCTTCGTCGGGAATGAGGCTCAGCTCCTGCTGCTGCTGCTCCGGGTCGTCGTCAGTCTCCAGTGCCGGCATGTAGCCTACAGCAGCAGGAAAATCCGGGTCATCGAGCAGCCGGGTCATGGAGCAGCAAGCAGCGCCGAGCACTGAAAGAGAGGCCGCCGCAGCAGCAGCAGCTGCTCGTCGACGCGCGGCCACAGTCGAGGACGAGCAAAAGTCGGCGGCGACATCTCGCTTTGGCTGCCCTGTGTACTCCCTGTCTTTGGCGAGCACTCTTAAGCCGGCCGAGGCGCCTTGGAGAAGCGGAAGAAGGGTGCGCACGAGCCAGCCAGCAAGCGAAGCAGTCACTCGGCGATCCGAGCATCGCCAACGATGCAACGATTCAGTATAACGGAAGGAGCGGTTGATGCTGGTGGATGCAGCGGGCGGCTAGCTCCAGGAGCAACCCACCCACTTCGGGGCCCCGTTCTTTCCTGCGAAGGCTCCAACGACTGCTTATCTGCTCGGCTTTTCAGGTAGGCGAGCCGTGACAGCACACTAGGTAAGGCGGTTGCCATTCACGATCTTAGTCCTGAGGTCGTGGGTTCAAGTCCTGCATGGGCGATATTTTTTCGCCCATTCTAAGCAGTGGCAATAGCCATTAAGGCTCATCTGTCGCTAGTACAAAAGCAGGCTGTTGAATCAGCTAACCTTCAACTTTTTTACCTGGCAAGATGGCTGGCTTAAGGTCTTACTATCTTAATTGTTAGGCCTAGACTAAACAACTAAAACTCAGTCTGACATGGATACAGAAGAAGGCCTTAAAGCTGGTGATGAAAATGTCTGCAAGGTTGGTTAATAAAGCCCAGAAATTCGATCGTGTGTCTCCTCTGCTGAAGGAGCTACAAAGGTTCCCAATTGATCAATGTATACCCAACAAAATGCAAATACTCAAACCCAAGTCACGTCCGTCATGAATTCTCTTCTTCATATTCATACTTTAAGCACTAGTTTCGGCCTACTCGTGCCCTGGTTCATTCAGAATAATAAATTAGCGGTTCTGTTCTTTCAATTAACAATTGTTGCAGAAGCTTTTGTTTTGCAGGTACTAGACTCCAGATAACTCTTCCGAAATACTTATGCATCAACGAACTCATTCCCAACTTGTGTCACGACATCCCTTCACTTGACCACATTCAAAAAGAAATTAACAAAACACATATTTATGACAGCATTTAGTGGGTCCCTGTGATTCGTTCTTAATGTGCTTATGCGTGGTGACACTGTGCATGCTGTCACTAACCACACTTGCATGCTGACCTTGTGCACTTCACCCCTAATCAAGTTATTCATGTATTTATCAAGCATGATACCACTCACCATTCGATTGCGTTTCCTTTGCAGCAAATGTAAAGCGCCTAGAAAGATATTGAGTTTTCTGAAGGCGCTTCATCAAGTGTATTATTATTGTTATTATTATTTTTAACGTCCTCTTTCTGGCTGTCAACTCAGGCACACTCTTTCTAGCCGTCCTGAGTTGCTACTACCAGGCTACCCACTTCCTCGACTGCCCCTAACTGAGCCATGCTTCTAATTTTCTCTTTCTTGCATGAGATTTGAGCATTAGGAAGCCACTCAGGCTTCGCATGGCTCACGGAAATCTTTCCAGCGCATCACTCAGCAAGTCTTTTCGGCATGTGGAGTTATCGATAGCGATACACACATACATACAGTCTATACGGTGCATAAGGTACATGCATGCTTGCATACATGCGTGCATGCATACATACATATATGCATGGGTGCATGTGTGCATTCGGTACATGCATATGATACGGTACCTAAATACATAAATACATGCATGCATGCATGTAGTACTTATAGTACATACACAATGCATGCATACATACATACATATACAGTACATCCAGTACATACAGTACACCCGTGCATACATGCATACCTATACAGAGGCAGACAGACATATAGACATGCATGCATACGTACGTACGTACATACATACATACATATAATGATGCATAGATACAACACAAACATGTGCATGCAAAATGCGCATCGCTGGGGTGCCCTAACCGATGGCTCTCAGAGCAGCTGCAGCGGAGCAGGACAATTCGCACTGAGGCAGCACACGGCGACGTTGCATGACCGGACAGTGATGCCTCCAATCGTTTAAACAAAAAGGCAGCCTCCTTAGGAAGGGTAAATATGAAATATTCAAAGACTATAGCCGATCTAACAGCTTCGTTTGTAGAGCGGCAGAGGAGCCTTAACGGCTATCACCACCGCCCCTTGCACTTTGCAATAAAGGATCGCCCACTGCAGGATTCGAACCCACGACTTCGGTCGCGAAGAGAGAGCACCTCACCTCCTGGGCTATAGTGGCCCAGTAATCTGTCGCTGGTCGCTTGCTGCCACAGGCAGAGCGAGCGCAGGCAGAGAGATAGAGCAGGCCAGCGGCATGGGGGCGGACGAGGACTGCGCGGACGAGGGCGGCGCAAGCGGAAGGGAGAGAGGCAGGCCGGGAAGGGGGCGGCAGCAGTAGCACTGACCCTGCAGTTTCTTCTTGCCCTGGCACGCCTGAATGAAGAAGAGCTTCGGCTTGCCGCTCAGGCTCCGACAGAAGCGGGCGGCATAGAACATCGTCAGGTCCTTGATGGATAGCAGCCGGCTGTCGCTGCCGTAAACGCGACCCTCCACGCCGTGCGTCAGCAAGCAGCAGACGAAGGCATCGTAGTGCGAGTGGTCGGCGTCGGCGTAGTCTCGCAGGCAGCGCACGAGCTGGGCGCTCGCCAGATTCTGATGCTGGAACACTTGGAAGCCCAGCTTCGTGAATATATGGTGGAGCAGAACTGGAATGGCAAGCAGCGTCGGAGCCACTCTCGCGCATCCTCGAGCAAGCACGACGACGGCGGTGGCGGCGGTGGAGTGCTGTCGCGGTGTCGCTCGCGCGACACACCCAGCCCCAGTGGCCGACTCACCGGCGTCCACATCCGATCCGGGACGATCCTTTATGCCTTGGTTACTCTCCGGGTCGTTGGGATTGTGGTAAAAGTTGACGTTGTTGATAATGACGCAAAGCCCTGCAGAGCAAGAGCCGGTTCCAGCGGGTTCGAGAGAGAAAACGACTGGAAACTGGCAGCACACGATGCGCCTTCTATGCAGCAGCTGCAGACGAAAGGCTAATCGCTGCTTCGGCGGCAGCAGGCGCAGGGCGAACGAACTTGAAATCGGACCGAAGCACGCACACAATCACAGGTTGCACGCTCAGTCGATGGCGCGGTTCACGCAGCCGTCTGCGGGAAGCCAACGGTCATCAACTCACTCGGCAAAGGACAGACGGGCATTTACGCAGCTACCGTGCATTCAGGCAGCACCGACTCGGCGACTGCGGCCTCGCTCTACGGCAGGCAGGCCTACAGCGCAGGCAAGCCGACACGAGGCTCGGAGCAGACGACGGCTACAGGCCTCGGCTGCAGGCCCTACGGTCGGTCGGTTTCGGCACCGAGTGCTGCTGTGGCGCTCGGGCTGCTTCTCAGCCTCAGAGGTGGCTGGTCGAGTCATGCAGCCGGCATAATCCTTTGTCGTGCAAGCGATGAAGATGGGCAGAAGGGAGAGGGCCTCTAATGATCTCCTGCCACTCAGCGGATGAGGGTATCGTAGATCGGACGAGTGAATAATTTTCTTTTGCTTTTCTTTTTTGATGCCACCGTCGGTGCCTGCTGATACTCGTCGAAAGTCTCTGCTCCGTCTTTGAGTGCACTACATAAACTCTGCTTCGTAACACCCGCTTAGTCTCTGTGGCTTTGTAGAGTTACAGACGGAGATACATTACATGTTGTCTAACAATGTTATGCTCGTTGATATTGCAAATGCTACCACTAACCATTTGATAAAGCCTCCTTCGTGGCAGATGTTGAGTGCCTAGAGCAAGATTAAGTTCTCTGAGGGTACTATACAAAAGCATTATTACTAACTATTCGATCAGGCTTGATTTGAAGCAATTTTAAAGTTCCTAAAAAGAGATCGAGTTCTCTGAGGGTGCCATGACAAATGCATTGTCATTATTACTATTATTATTACTACTACTATTACAGTACTCACCACGAGGCATGCGTTGCATCGAATATGATGGGAGGTCGGCCTCCTCGCTGAGCAGCATCTGCATCCTGTCGTTGATGGACTGCACCGAAGCTGCATGCGCCGGTATGGCAGCAGGTATGGCAGCAGGTATGGCAGCCGGTATGGCAGCAGGTATGGCAGCCGGTATGGCAGCAGGTATGGCAGCCTGAGGCACCTGTGCTGCTGTAGGCTGCCCTGCAACAGAGTTGGCTGTGGCTACAGCTGCCGGACAACTGCAGAAGTCACTACCACGGCTGTGACCTGCGATGTTGGAGAGGCAGGCAGTAATGGATGAGCAGTGCACATCTTGAAGACTGAAACTGCAGCAGCTACCGCAGAGCCTGTGGGGTGTGGCCATAAGTCTAGGCACCAGAAATCCAAACACGCATGCACTCACGCACGTATACACACACGCGCACACACACCCACACACACAGACCACACCCACCCACCACGTACACCCACACACACACACACACACACACACACACTCACGCATGCAACCACCCTCGCACATGCACAAACACACACACACAAACATACACACACACACACACACGAAGGCACGTGCACGCACGCATGCAACCACCCTCGCACATGCACATACACACACACACACAGACACACACGAAGGCACGCATGCACCCACCCTCGCACATGCACATACACACACACACACAGACACACACGAAGGCACGCATGCACCCACCCTCGCACATGCACTAACACACACACACACACACACACACACACACACATACAGACAGAAGTGCTATCCAAAGTAGGCACCGGGCTTGCAAAGACCTGATCCATGGAGGTTTAACTGCACATACAAGCAAGTACGAACCGACACACGATGTTTAAAACCACATCTACCGTACTGTTACATGCACTGATATACTGCGCTGTAGTGGAATAACTCACACCCAGCCCAACAAACCACCTGGTTTTTGCACATTGTGCCGGAGTTCCAAAGAGTCATCTTGATATCAAGAAAAGGTACATGAAATGCTTAGGTCGTTTTGCTAGTCACTCCTTGCATTGGAAAGGAATGCCACCGTCTGGGGGCGTTTCGATAGAACCGGGCTAGGCTCCCTGCATCGGATCATGGCATCATGACACAACATGCCTTGTAGAACTACTCCAAAGCGATGCAGTTGTACCAAGTGCAATGAGGCTATTCGGAGATCATTCAATTTTCCAACAAGACAACTACCCTAAGCACACGGCTAAATATTCTAAATGTTTTTCCCACAATATGTGTGTTTGGTTTAGACCCTACAATGCTAATGGAGTGGTCAAATCAATCTTCAGATTTCTGAATCCATTTGAGCATGTCTGAGGTGAAGTGAAATAATAATATAAGTTACAACAATATAAGTCGTTTGTCAGCCAACTGCTAACATAAGTGTACCGACTTGTCTTTGGGGCTATGGCCTCCCTCCCCGAATAGGCTCATTCCCCAAGTTCCTCGAGACCAGCTGACATCGGGTTTCAGTCACCTTGACATTAATCCTTGGATTGCGCACGTGAACCGCCCTTCCTGCCCCTGTTCCAGTGCGCTGCTCACGAGGGGTACTCAGCTGCCGGCTGCACCAGTTGCCTGCACTTGCGTGCAGGCTGTCAATGCGAAATGAACCAGCTACTAGGAGGAGGCCAGTACTACTTACCGGAGCCGCTGCTACTCGCGCCACCACTCTTGGGACCACTTGACAAGGTCTTGCTAGGTGAGCTGGCAGATGGCACACCGGCTCGAGCTGCTGCCATCTGCTCAAGGTTGCGACTGGAATCTGAATTTTTCCGAGATCGAATAGAATCTGCAATCGACCACTGCACACGCTTGGCTCGAGTGCAGGCATCTTGAGCGCCCACTTACACCATAGGCTTTCTTCGGAAGCATTGGCATTCGGTGTGCATGCAATAACAAGACAGACGACCGGGCTTTCGATTTCGGACGATTTCGGTGGGCAACTCAAGCAAATTGAACTAAACGCAGATCAATGTTGGAAACAACGAACAGCAAACAACAGAAAATGGTCGCTGCTGCCCTGGTCGCTGCTGCCCAAGAGTTTAAAGTGCTTGCCCTTGACGACCGAGCTCGTCGACTCGAGCCCTATCGCCTATGAGAAGTGCTGTGGACTGTGGATTCGCTTCGCTGAGTCACAGTAGTTCTATTACGGTAGACAACGCTGCTCTGTCTTGGCGCTTGATAAAGTGGGCCATCTTGTCACTGACACAAGTGAGTCATCTTGCGGCATGACAGACTTTCTGCTTTAATTAGTATGTATATATATATATATATATATATATATATATACATACATGGATATACACCAATGGATATTGAGAACAAGCGCTAATCCTCGGACATGGCAAGCTTTGGATGTGTCAAGTGGCAGATTGCCAGGCAAAAACGACAGCACCAGCCAAAGAAAAAAAAAAGAATACGGTGCTCAGAATTCAGCAGTAATCGCCGCTTGCAATATTTGAAATTTGGAAATAGTTCAGAATCCAGTGCACCACTTAATCTTTGTAAGGCACCATGACGACAGGAGTTAGCCATCAGATTGCGAATATGGGAGTTCCATCCAAGGATCTGTCAAAAACGTTGACTGGATAGACGCTTAGCCACCACAGTCGCAAGTCACAAGTCATGGGTTCAACTCGGATGGTCGGAAAATACATCCTTGTTTCTTACTTTTCGAGCACCGATGATTAATTTGGGCTACTGCTGATAACGCTGAAGACATCAAGCTGCTGGCACAGACAAGCTTGTTGCACCGCCTGAACTGGAATTTCCTTGGTATGCACCCAGCCCCTAAGCTATAGCTAACTCAACTTAGCTAGGAAGTTAGCAAGAGCAGCCATAGGCTCTACCCACCTATGTGACGCCCAGTTGACGAAAGCCACCCAGTTGACGAAAGCTCAGCTCGTTTGAGATAAAGGCAGATCTCGAAGAACTAAAGTAGGAGATGGACCGCGCAGATAGCCTCACTCAGCTGTTCTGATAATACACGAGGGTTCGGCAGTGCAGAGACTGGATTGTTACCGAGCTTTGCCCAGGCTCGATCGGACGGATACCGAGGACAGCAGGAGATTCATAGCAAAAACGAGCATGTAGGTAACTTGCACATACCCTGATATGTAATGTAAGGATCTCCATCTGAAAACTTCTCTCAGTTTCATGAATCTATCTTAGTAAAGATCCTCCGAGGACCACGGAAGTATGGGTTACCGCAGGGCCTCTGTGCTTGGTCCCTTTCTTTACACGGTTTATACTCTCCCTCTTGCCGATGTGATTGCCAGGCACAATCTAGGCTTTAACTTCTATGCAGATGGCACTCAGTTGTACCTTTGCTTTGATCCTTCCCAGCCGTCCAGCATGTCGAATTCTCTCAACTTCCTTGCTGAATGTATTGATGATATTCTCACGTGGATGGCAGCAAACTTTCTTAAACTAAATGATGATAAAGCCAACCTATTAGTTACGGGCAAACAAAGTGTGATTCAGAAATGGAAAGGTCAAAATCGGCTCTGCCAGCATATTTCCTGTTGAATCTGCACGAAATCTGGGTGTCCTACTCTAAGTGACCTTTCATAAGACGACCACATCAGCTCCATAATCAAGTCTGCCTACTTTCAGCTTCGTAACATTGCTAAAGTTCGGGCTTGTTTAGACAAGGATACCACATCTTAACTGATTCATTTATTTGTGACAACCTGTTTCGACTTATGTAGCTCACTGCGTGCTGGCCTTCCGGCCTGTGCAATCAGGTGCTTACAGCTGGTGCAAAACTCTGCAGCAAAGCTTGGCTGTCAGGAGCAGCATGCTTGCCACATCACACCAGCTCTCGCCGACCTGCACTGGCTTCCAGTCACGTCGCGAATTGACTTCAAGGTTCTGTCACGCACTTTTAGGTCCCTTCATTCTTTGGCTCCAGCCTACCTATCACATCTACTCCTCCACCAGGCTAAGCATCGCACTATCCACTTTTCGGAATCTAATCCTTTAAATATAATAAAATATAATTCATTTATATAGCACCCCAAGAGAACTTAATCTCTATTCAGGCGCTTCACATATGCCTCGGGGCTCGAGCCCACGACCTCAGTCAGACCTTGGTCGGGGCGAGCACATTAACCACTAGACCACCTTTACCTCACACGAACCTCAAAATCAATTGGATACCGTGCCTTTAGCACGTATGCTCCCCAAGCATAGAACTCACTTCCGACTGGCTGTACGACATCCCCTGACTTGACCACATTTTAAAAGGAGCTAAAATGCATCTATTTATCACAGCATTTAGTGGCCTCTGTGATTCAAACTTTATGTGCTCAAGCGTGCTGACACTGTGCATGCTGCTCACTAATCACTAAACTTGCATGCTGACCCTGTGCAAGTCACCCCTAACCATGTTATGCTTATTGACTATGAGCATGCTATCACTAATCATTCAATAATGCTTCTTTTACAGCATATGTAGAGTGCCTAGAAAGAGATTAATTTCTCCGAGGGTACTATACAAAAGTATTATAATATATATATATATATATATATATATATATATGTATATATATATATATGTATATATATATATATATATATATATATATATATATATATATATATATAACTCGTACCCACTTACTCAATCGGACTACCCACAAGCCCCCTTACAAGAAGCTCCCTGTAGATATGAGCCACTTACCCTGATACTGCTGGGCGATTTCGACCAGGTCGGCACGACCGATCTGAGTCATGAGTGCTATGAGCAAGCTGACGTCGGTTTCTGTGATAAGGCTAGGCTGCAAGGCTATGGAAAATAACTCGTAGGCATCGGTTGATTCATCGAGCTTCTTACGCGACACACCGTGATCGTGCAGCAGAAACTTCAGCTCGGCCACCTCCCCCTTTGTCATTTCCTGTACGATTCGATGCAGCAGCAGCCTAAACAAAGGAGAGTGGTTACTCACGTAAGTGGCCGCCGAACTGGCTTTCCAGCATAAGAAAATGCAAAGGACTGTGGAGTCAGATGCATCTCGGGCAATCACAATAGACGACAGCATGGTCAGTTGGAGAATCGTCAAAACAAAGCGCAAGAATAGTACAGAGTCACGCCGTCCCAGCGGCAGCCTGGCTTCCGGCCGGTGCAAGCGATAATGATGACCTGAAAGCGGCGCATTCACATTCTCCAGCTGACACTATATAACTTTATGTGCATTCCATGCTAGGGCACCTCAAGATGCCATCATCAGGTCACAGAATACCAATAATAAAACTAATTATAAAGATAAAAATGAAATGTTTCCATAGCACCCTACGAGAACTTAATCTCTTTCTAGTAACTTTAAATAAGTTGGAAAAAGTACAATCGGTTGACGATCGCTTGCAAAATTTCACCATGCATAAACACTCAAAAGACAACTCAACTTCACGGTTAGAGCAAATGCTGTGAGCAGCAGATGAGTCTTTGAGTTCTCCTTAAATGTAGTCAAATCGGAGGGGGGCTGCTGCTACATAATATGGTGAGCCGTAATGGCACAATAGGTAAGGCGGTTGCTTTACCCGACCTCGGTCCTGAGGTCGTGTATTCAAATCCTGCAGTGGGCGATCCTTTATAGCCACTGCAAGTGGTGGTGATAGCCGTCAAGGCTCTTCTGTCACTAGGAATGCAGACATGGGTAGAGTGTCTCTGCTTGTTTTGCTCGATCTTTTGGCAGCTTTGATACCATCGATCACACAGTTCTTCTAGAGCGCCTCTCATCTCGCCTCGGCATCATTGGCACTGCTCTGCAATGGTTCATGTCCTATCTCAGTGGGAGACTCCAGAGTATTGACGTGAATGGACGAATATCATCTGAGGTACCTCTGAAATATGGGGTACCTCAGGGCTCCGTGCTAGGTCCGGTTCTTTTCACGGTTTATACTCTCCCTCTTGCCGATGTGATTGCCAAGCACAATCTAGGCTTTCACTTCTATGCAGATGACACTCAGTTGTACCTTTGCTTTGATCCCTCCCAGCCTTCGAGCACCTCAAATTCTCTCAACTCACTTGCTGCACGTATTGATGACACCCGCACATGGATGGCAGCACAATTTCTAAAACTAAACGATGACAAAACAAACTTACTAGTTATGGGAAAACCCAGTGTGATTCAGAAATTAGAAAGGCTGACGCCCACAATTGGCTCTGCCAGCATATCTCCAGTTGAATCAGCTCGACATCTAGGTGTCATATTCCAAAGCAACCTCTCGTTAGACGACCACATCAGCTCCACAGTCAAATATGCCTACTTTCAGCTACATAACATTGCTAAAATTCGGGCTTGTTTAGATAAGGATACCACGTCTAAGTTGGTCCATGCATTCGTGACATCCCGTCTCGACTTCTGCAACTCACTGCTTACTGGCCTACCGGCATGTGCGATCAGGCGATTGCAGCTGGTGCAAAACTCTGCAGCTAGGCTTGTCTGTCGTGAGCATCGCAGTTGCCACATCACACCACTTCTCGCCGACCTGCACTGGCTCCCAGTCAAGCCATGGATTGACTTCAAGGTTTTGTCGCTCACTTTTAGGTCACTTCATTCTTTGGCTCCAGCCTATCTCTCAGATCTACTCCCCCACCAGGCCAAGCATCGTACCACCGGCGTTTCGGAATCCAACAGTCTACCAATACCTCGTACAAACCTCAAATCCTATGGAGACCATGCTTTTAGTTTGTATGCTCCCAAAGCCTGGAACTACCTCCCGACTTGCGTCAGAACATCTTCCTGACTTGATCACATTTAAAAAGAACTTAAAACACACCTATTTAGGACAGCATTTAGTGGGTCCCTGTGATTAATCTTTCATGTGCTTATGCGTCCTGACACTGTGCATGCTGCCACTAACCACATTTGCATGCTGACCCTGTGCATGTCACCCCTAACCATGTTATTCATGTTGCTTGTTCATCAAGCATGATATTACTCACCATTCAATTGCATTTCCCTTAGCAGCAAATGTAAAGCGCCTAGAAAGAGATTGAGTTCTATTAGAGCTCTTTATCAAGTGCGTTATTATTATTACTATTATTATTATAGGAGCATCCATGCTAACGGTGGGCCTACAATACAATACTCAAAGCTAAAGGTATTACGATGACATCAGCTTCTAAAATAGGAAGACGTGTCTTAACTTCCACACAAAGCTAAAGCTACTGCTGCAATTGTTGATACCGAAGCCGGAGGAAAATAGCAGCAAGGAAGAAAGGTGCACCTTGCAGCAACTGGAATGATGGCTATGAGGTGGAGAAAGACATGCTTGTGCATTCACACAGCGCAGACACGATCAATGTATCTCCGTCTGTAAGATCCGCCATACAGATTATGTGGGTGTTATGCAGGATTTTTGTTTATAGCGCACTCACAGCCGATGCGGCTTTCGGTATGCACTCGGTAGCCAACAGACTTCATCTCACGCAACAAAGAAAAAATGGGAAGCATAGCAGAGTCAGGAGGGCAGTTGAGGTATTGAGTAGCATGGAAGTACTAGCTCAGGACCGCTGAAAAGGATGGATGAGCCATAGTCGGCTAAAAAATGAGTCTAGGTGACGAGTGCTAGCAAGTACACAAGTACCCCACTTCGAGCACTGACATCTATATGTAGATGTCATAGATGATGATGTCATATCTATGTCTATTCATAATCATATCTATGTCTAATCTGTGTATATGTCATAGACATCTATATGTATAGACGTCTAGACGGACGACATGCGGTGGCAGAAACATCAAGACACCGAACCATTGACCATTTAGCTTGCCTGAAGGACGGAATCTGTCGTCCACGAGCATTCATTGCATCCGCTAGAGATTGTCGCGTGTAGCCCAAGTGTTTCAGCAGGTCAACACGATCGGCCGCCTGCAGGCACTCGGCGACCAACTGCAAGTAGCCGTTCAACTGGTCGTCTGACGTGCCCACACTTTTCTCCAGCTCCTCGAAAAGCTCAATCGCTCGCGTCATTCTTTCCAGCTTGGCACCGGAAACACTCTCCCCGCACAGAAACTTCATGGTGACGAGGTCGCGACTTTCAAGGTCGTCGTCAATCAGCTTCAACGACAGCCGCTTTTGCTGTCGGCTCTCTTCGTTGAGTCCCGGCAAATTTGCGAGCAAAGGTGGCATGGCATCCACCTGCAGCTGCGGTCGAACGACAGGTGCTGGTGGCTTGGGCGACGGACACTTATTCGTCAGCTGAAAGTTCATCATATCGACTGCTCGCGTTACTGTTTAAGGACGCGGCATAATTGGCACTGCCCTTTTCTGGTAGGGCAGTAGCAAGCCGCCCTTTCTGGTAGGATGGCAGAAAGCCAACGAAGATTCAGCCGGTAGAACGCCAGCTACAGTTGTCGCAGTGTCAAGTCAGACGGACCTAAAAAGTAGCTTAGGCGTGAGTCAGGGCAAGGAAAGACAGTCGAATGGGAAGAAAAATCCCTTTGAACTCGGAAGGAGAGGGTGAGCACCCATCCTTGGGTTAAAATTCCAGTTTTCAGTCCTTAGCGATAAGTAAGCAACGTCCCAAGTAGACATCTGAAATTTGGGCGAGCGAATTCGGGCAGATGCTATGCGAAGTGATACGGAGAAACCACGTACGAGTGCACGGATTCTCTCTCTCTCTCTCTCTCTCTCTCTCTCTCTCTCTCTCTCTCTCTCTCTCTCTCTGTCTCTGTCTCTCTCTCTCCTCTCTATCTCTGTCTCTCTGTCCGTCTCCTCTCTGTCTCTTCTTTGTCTCCTCTCTCTCTCCTCTCTCTCTCTCTCTCTCTCTCTGTCTCTCTCCTCTCTCTCTGTCTCTCTCCTCTCTCTCTCTCTGTCTCTCTCCTCTCTCTCTCTCTGTCTCTCCCCGTCCGTCTCCTCTCTGTCTCTTCTTTGTCTCCTCTCTCTCTCTCTCTCTCTCTCTCTCCTCTCTCTCTGTCTCTCTCCTCTCTCTCTGTCTCTCTCCTCTCTCTCTGTCTCTCTCTCTCTCTCTCTCTCTCCTCTCTCTCTCTCTCTGTCTCTCTGTCCGTCTCCTCTCTGTCTCTTCTTTGTCTCCTCTCTCTCTCTCTCCTCTCTCGCCTCTCTCTCTCTCTCTCTCTGTCTCTCTCTCTCTCTCTCTCTCTCTGTCCCTCTCTCTCTCTCTCCTCTCTCTCTCTCTCTCTCTCTCTCTCTCTCTCTCTCTCTCTCTCTGTCTCTGTCTCTGTCTCTCTGTCCGTCTCCTCTCTGTCTCTTCTTTGTCTCCTCTCTCTCTCTCCTCTCTCTCTCTTTGTCTCTTCTCTGTCTCTTCTTTGTCTCCTCTCTCTCTCGCCTCTCTCGCCTCTGTCTCTCTCCTCTCTATCTCCTCTCTATCTCCTCTCTCTCTCTATCTCTCTCTCTCCTCTCTATCTCCTATCGCTCTATCTCGTGAAAACGAGCGACCTGCAAGCACTACGAGTAAACACTACCTCAGAATGCCTATGCCAGACCAAGTCTAGCTCAAGGCAGCGCCGATTGTTATAGGCAGCTCCAGTCACAGAGGAAACGCCGCTGCACCAAACTGTTCGACTCGTGGATTGCTAAGACGTTACAGCTCGCTCTGCTGGGAGACGGCAGCGTTTGAAGTCAAACTGTGGCGTCTTTAACTGCCACACGCTGGTCGAGTTTCGAACGGGATTCTCCGTCAATTGGCGACACGAATGCAGCCACTACACCCTCACGGTAGAGGGTACCGTTCGAGGAAGGTCGGTAGAGGTAATTTCCCGTCCAGGAATGGTTTAGGAAAGTCCCGAGCGCAGTCGAGAGACGCCATGATGCAAGGGATATCCCCCTCCTTGCGTGACGTCAGATCCGAGGGGTCTGGCGGACCGGTTGTCCCGCGGGTCGCTTTCCATAACGCACTGTAAACAGTACCCAATCGTGCAGCCTGGTTGGGCCAGACGCATCTGCCGCCGGCCGCTCGCGGCCGACGATCCTTGGATGGCCGCAGCTGCGTAGTAGCCATGGGCCGCTCAACTGCCTCTCTACAGCCAAAGCTGCCGCCAACTTTCCAGCTCTGAGCCTGCAACTGCACGCACATTTAGTTCATCAACCAACTAGCAGGCTTAGCTGACGAAAGCTGTTGTCGAACTCGGCTTCGCCACTTCTAGCTTCGACGTTAACTGGCCGACCTCGTGACGGTCGGTTGCTTGATCACTCTCCCCCCTTCTCTCTCTCTCTCCCCCTCTCTCTCTCTCTCTCTCTCTCTCTCTCTCCTCTCTCTCTCTCTCTCTCCTCTCTCTCTCTCTCTCTCTCTCTCTCTCTCTCTCTCTCTCTCTCTCTCTCCTCTCTCTCTCTCTCTCTCTCTCTCTCTCTCTCTCTCTCTCTCTCTCTCTCTCTCTCTCTCTCTCTCTCGCCATATCCGGGCTAGAAATGTAGGGGCTCGTGGGCGCGTGATGGCGGCGCGACGAAGAGCGAAGCCCCCACAAGTCAGTTGTCGTTCTGACGACGACGGCTGTATTGCATTATACGCAGGTGACGCAAGCGTGCGAGCGTACATACGGATGTAGTAGCCATCGTAGAAGCAGCTCCGGAACGCGCGGAGAGAAGAGAATTGAAGAGAGGGGGAGAGAGAGAGAGAGAGAGAGAGAGAGAGAGAGAGAGAGAGAGAGAGAGAGAGAGAGAGAGAGAGAGTGGATAACGTGCGTACAGACCGACGCACGGGCAGAAAGTCCCTTGCTGCAGGACTTCCTGCAGGACGGCGGGTCAGGAGCCCACAGCTGACCCGTTGCAATTAAATCCAGCTTAGTCAGCCGCTACTGTCCAGCTGCTGCGTTTAATGAGCCGGTACGCGCGCCCGTAGGCCAGGCGGAGCGGTGTGAGTCCGGCTGTGGTGGAATGACGTGAGCGTAGTCACGCCCATAGAAAGACGCTCCTCTGTCCTGTCTTATTCTCTATCTCCCTACCGACGAAGGTGTTCGGCGCCGGCACGCCGCTGTTATCAGAGCAATTCCTGTTCTCTATGCGTCCCCGTTCAGCTTGAATTCCTGGGGAAAACCCACCCTCTCCTACCAACACGATACTCTCTCTGCTTTTGTGCGATTATCTAAGCGCGATACCGTGCTTGTAATAACATTCATTTATTGCCTCTCTTGCAGTGAGTTGTACAGAGCCCGAATAGAGACGCGGTACTCTAAAGGTACAAAAGACTTGCTATGGCTTTTATTATTTTTATCACGCAACCTATTGTTGCTCTCACCGGTAACAATCAGCGTGTGGAGCTCTCGCTTGTTCTAAGCGACCGCGTACAAGAATACAGACTGGCCCTGACCTCATTTCGCCTTGCAGCGACTGCTGCGTTTAGCTGCTCATACGCTGGCCATAAACGACCCCTCGACCCGCACCTGACCGAGGCGCTTGCCTCGCAAATCAAATAGTGGTCGCGCTCAATGCCGTGTTCTGCCTCCATCTTTAAACTCATAAAATCCTTAAGCTCTTAAAAGATGGTCGTATTTACAGAGTTCACCAAAAAATCGCAGTTCGGATTCTTTTACTTTTCAAACAAAATCTTTTTTTTGAGTACGATCTACTACTTCCGGTGTGAATAGGTCTTACAAAATAATTTTATGTAGCACGTCCCAACCATCTGCCAATCACTAAAATTTAGGATTGCATTTAAAATAAGTTTATCTTGTAGTACGAAAATTTCCAAGAAACTTCTAAATTGTCTACCATTTTTCAAGATCCTCCGTCAAAACTGTTGAAGCCGATGCATCTCCGAGCAAGTAACGCGCGAACGAGCCTGCGAAGAAGGAGAGGTCTAGCTCTGCCGCGACGCACCACGCCGCCGCTACGGAAGCATGCCCAAGCTGTGAGCCCATCAGGGGGAGGGGAGGGTGATAGAAGGCGTTTAGGCGCTCTGATTTGGCCCAGGGGTTAAGGTGCTCGCGCCTTCGACGACGGAGGTCAGGGTGTTTGCCTTTGACCACCCAGGTCGCGGGCTATAATAATAATAATAAAAATAATAATACACTTGATAAAGCACCCTCGGAGAACTCAATCTCTTTCTAGGCGCTTTACATTTGCTGCAAAGGGAAATGCAATTGAATGGTGAGTAATATCATGCTTGCTGAACAAGCAACATGAATAACATGGTTAGGGGTGACATGCACAGGGTCAGCATGCAAATGTGGTTAGTGGCAGCATGCACAGTGTCAGCACGCATAAGCACATCAAGGACGAATCACAGGGACCCACTAAATGCTGTCCCAAATAGGTGTGTTTTTAAGTTCTTTTTAAATGTGGTCAAGTCAGGGCATGTCGTGACGCAAGTCGGGAGGGAGTTCCAGGCTTTGGGAGCATGCGAACTAAATTCACGGTCGCCAAAAGATTTGAGGTTTGTACGAGGTATTGGTAGACTGTTGGATTCCGAAACGCCGGTGGTACGATGCTTGGCCTGGTGGGGGAGTTGATCTTAGAGATAGGCTGGAGCCAAAGAATGAAGTGACCTAAAAGTGAGCGACAAAACCTTGAAGTCAATCCATGGCTTGACTGGGAGCCAGTGCAGGTCGGCGAGAAGTGGTGTGATGTGGCAACTGCGACGCTCACGACAGACAAGTCTAGCTGCAGAGTTTTGCACCAGCTGCAATCGCCTGATCGCACATGCCGGTAGGCCAGTAAGCAGTGAGTTGCAGAAGTCGAGACGGGATGTCACGAATGCATGGACCAACTTAGACGTGGTATCCTTATCTAAACAAGCCCGAATTTTAGCAATGTTACGTAGCTGAAAGCAGGCAGATTTGACTGTGGAGCTGATGTGGTCATCAAACGAGAGGTCACCTTGGAACGTGTTTGCAGCACCTCAATAGAAATTCTCTTCTCTTAGGGCGCTCACCAAGCGCATTATATTTTTATTTTATTTATGTAAATATGTGCATGTGAAAAAACCTGTCATAGAAAAGCATCTACGGATTGCGGCAGCGGAAGAAGCGAGCTTCCCGGTCTTCTGTCTCTTGCAAAGCACTATTACTGCAGAAATCGAACGTTAAGACTCATCATTCCATCCGCTTTCGATATCCGCTTACCGCTTTTACTTCGGTGGCTTTTTCTATTACCCTGTGGGTTTCGGATGAGAGACGCGGGTCCACAGTGAAAATAACTAATGGGATGTCCGCGACCCATTAGTTCAGGTGGCGGCAGAGCACATGCAATGTGTACAGACTCTACCAGCGGCGTACCGAGATAGGGGGGGGGGGGCACGTGTTACCTCGTCGCTGAATCAAGACGCGCCAAAATGGACGCCCAATATCTTTGAGTCTTTTCTATTGCACCTATCGAAGGGTGGGTTGGGGCCATCTGAGTAGTTCGTCCCGGGCGCGAAATATTCTAGGAATACCACTGGGTTGGACGCTCATAAATTGCCTAAAATTAACCACAAGCCGCTCGATATACTTCCAGCGTCATTAACAGTAAGTCGTATTAGAAAAAGCGCTCAGAAGTTCCCGTGTATTACGAATGGTACGGCACGTGACTTTTGACAGACTCACAAACAAACCGACAGTAGCTGATGATCAGCGCTGTGACTCACCGATGGGAAGACAGTTGCTTCAGTAGAGCGAATGCGGTCAGGCGCACGCCTTAAGTACTGTCCGGATCATATTTCGTGAAATAATCTCGCTACACACATAATCGTACATCTCGCTGCACACACATGCTTCATAATCAAGGTCAGCGGCCGAACTCATATTTCACAATCGCGAGGCATTGCACTATCCACTTCCTTGAAACTCACGACCGTCCTAAGCGAATTGACAGCTCACAGCCTCGTAGCTCTTGCGACAGTGTCCATCGAGCTTTCGGCCTTCATACTCCTACGTCTTCTAGATTGCCCGGATGCGAGCTGGAAGTCGGTGGCACGCAGGAACAGTGCCGTTCTCGTCACGCCGGCAGCAGGCGTCCGGCCGCTATTTGCCACTAGCCGTCGCCCGGAGCCGCAGCCTCGTCTTAGCTGACTGCCGTCTGCTTCTCATTATCAGCTGTCGGTCGCTGCTGTCGAGCTCCGGCCTCCATCCAGGATCCTCCTCCTCCATCCAGCCGCCACCGAGTCCGGTAACGCTTCTCATGCCGCAGACAGCATCAATTCAACTGAACGGGCGACAACGGCGCCCACGCCCAGACGGAGGAAAGCAGAGAGCAGTAGACAAGGCACTACGCCTTGCTGAAGCAGCCAAAGAAGAAGCCAGCGCCAGCGAGATTCCGGGCCAAGAAGCCGCTACCTTTACCAGTGTGGCGAGTGCAGCGAAATTGCTAATCGCTTCGGCATGCCCGACGAATCGCAGTCTCGCCATTCGGCAGCAATTTGGAATCGGCTCTGTTGTCCGAATTCAGCAGCGGCATATTGGGTATCCATAAAACGCGAACATTTCATCCCAAATTACAGGCTATTCGAGGAACTCTATAGGCACAAACTGGCGAAAGTCGGTGAAGAATGTGGTAGCAAAAAGCTGGATAATTGGCACGTGTTTCTGCCGCATTCGCTGATGGCATTTTGTTCAGCAGGACGCCAGTCTAGCGATTACACTTCTGTCCGTTTGATGCTGAGCAGATAACTGAGGCTATCGGTGAATCTGTTGACAAGAATCTATCCTTTGAGTAGCCCGCTGTAAGTGCTCCAGAGTATTGTAGCGCCCTGCTGGCTTTGGCTGAATTTTAGCGCGAACAAGAGCTGTTCGGCGGCGGGCTAGAGCCCCTTTGTCCTGGAGCAGTGAGCCAGAGAGGAGCGTCAGTGCGGTTAGAGAGGAAGCGCGTAGGAGCAGGCCAGGAAGCTCTGAGACGAGCGGCGGCGATTCGGCCTTTAGAATTGGTTCGATACTCGCGGAAGCTGCTGATAGATGTTGGCTGGCCTGTCAACCCCCGCCTTCCCTCTTTCCAAGAAAGAATCGTCTGGAACCCATTCGCCATTCAAGCTGGACAGAGGGGACATTCCAGTGGCCTAGTGCCGGTATTAATTCCTCACCGTAATGGGCCACGGTGTCGGGCCCAATACCACTAAGCTCTTGCCCCATTGTCTCAGCCAAGTATTTAAGAGTCGAGCGACGCTCGCTCTGGGTCTTTTGCCTCGTGTCTTTTGTCTTTGGTCCGGCTCTGCGCCTCGACGCCGTCGGGCACCCGTTTCTCTGAAAGCGAGGGAGGAGGGCGAGCTGTCCGCCGACGATGGACGGAACAGGACGAGACAGCTCTAAGAGGATTCGGTGGAACTCCACCGAAAACGGTCGTATCGCGCCCGGGCTGGCATTTTGTGTTCTTTCGTGTTTTGTGTGTTCGCGCTAGCACGTGGTCTCGGCATAGGGATTTGCCGGCGCGAGCTAGGCGTAGTTGGCGTCTGTGGAGCCCTAGTTCTCCGGGTAGGGTTTGGGCTCCGGTTCGCGCTTCAGTGTGGAGAAGTATTTCCTCCACAGGAGTGCTTGAGTTGGCGTGTGTGGAGTATTCCTGCCGCACTGGTGGAAAACCGAGTTCTAGTTCCCGGTCAGGGTTTAGACTCTGGTTTGGGCTCTTGAACGGGGACTTGTCAAATTGCAGGTAAGATCCTAGGACGAGAAATTCCGCAGGAGGCGGCTTGCTTGAGTAGGTCTCCTGAATTAGACTTGTAGGCGTGTAAATTGGATCGAGCAAAAGAGTCGTTTTAACCTGAGAGGTAGGGACGTGTACCTGGGCAGACCAGGGAAACCGCCCGAGATGAGCCAGGCTCATCAGGCTGTAGCGGGTGGGAGTAGCGCAGCAGCAGGCGCCAGTGAAGCGTCTGACGGATTTTTGGTAGAAGAACGCTTGCAGCAGATGACGAATGAAATCGCTCAGCTGAAAGCTAGCGCGGACGTGCACGCTCGGCAGCAGCCGCCGCACCAAGCCGCGCCGCAATTTATGTTTCCTCCGCATTTCTTCGCGGAGCTGACAGGGATGAGTACGACAAATATCGTGCAGCGTTTCTCCGGTGAGAAACCGAAATCTCGATTAGATGTCTGCAGGAGTAAAAATCACAAGAGCTGTCGGTGGTCACGAAGAACTGGAGTCAACGGAAGAAGCTACGAGACGCCATCTCACCAAAAGCCGCTTTGCGGAAGGAGACTGAGGTTCAACATCTTTTGCGTGGCACTTTCTGTCTAAGAGCGGGCACTAACATGCATGTTCTTGTAGACGAACGCCAACCACCGAATGGACCAACTGAGATTGCATGCTATTCGTTCTGTGGCTCGGCCTGAGGAGCAGGCCGACGACAGACATTCGACGACGTTGGGAAGGAGAGAAGTGGAGCGCCGCGATCGCTCCTACCGGAGTAAAAAGCTCAAGACGAACCACAACCTAGCGCGCGGCTTCAGCGCTAGGTAGTGCCTCGACGAGGGCGTTCCGCTTTTTTTTTCTCCGTAAAATTGAAAGCTGAAAGCTAAGGAAGGGGCCGGAGTTGTTTTTTTGGTGCGCCGCCCAATGAATCACTGGCACGTCGCGATGTTAGGTTATGCATAATTACGAGTGATTGTTGCGTTGATTGTGTGCAAGTGTGGGCTTGGCAGCTTGGGTAGTTTAGAGGGCAGATCCGAGGTCGGATCTTCCCGTGGTCGATAGGTCTATTTGGGTCGTTTCCCATTATACTCGTAAGCAGCCCCAGTGCGGAGAAATATTCCCTCCGTAAGAGTGCTTGAGGTGGCGTGTGTGAAGTATTCCTGCCGCACTGTTGGAAACCGAGTTCTAGTTCACCGGTCAGGGTTTAGACTCCGATATGCGCTTCAGTGCGGAGGAGTATTCCCTCCGCAAGAGTGTTTTAAGTTGGCGTGTTTGGGGTATTCCCTCGGCACAGGTGGGAACGGATTCCTAGTTCACCGGTTAGGGTTTAGGGTCCGGGTCGCGCTTAGTGTGGAGGAGTATTCCCTCCGCAAGAGTGTTAGTGTAGCTGAGAACGTGTGAGGAGTGTGGAGATAAAGCTGAACTAGACGCGCAGCGACTTTGTGCGCTTGCGAATAAAGTTCAGTAAAATCCCCAATTTGTGTGTCTCGCTTTCCAATTCACGCCGCGGACTCGCGACCCCCTTTAGTAATGGTAAGCAGGTCAGAGCCAGAAACGCTCGTTTCGTGGCGGCCAGCTTATTGCGCGTAGGTGCGCACCGAACGGCATTAGGCGATAGGCTACGCCGCTAGGTAAGCGGCAAGTCAAGCTTACCCCGCCGAGCCTTCGGCGTTACAGTATGTTTGTGACGTGTTAATAAGGTTTTAGACATTTACAATCAGTCTAGAGAAAATTTAGCCGTTTGCCGACGGCACAAATCAGCAGCTGATATAAAAGCCTTCGAGGTTGCACTGCAACCAGGTGACAGGGTTTGGCTTTCAATCCTCGGGTAAAGAAGGTACTCAGCTTTTGAGTCCTTAGGAGCTTCCATATGCTGTTCATAATAATATTATTATTATTATTAATTCACTTGAATAGCACACTCGGAGAGCCTAGTGTCTTTCCAGTCACTTTACAGATACCGTACAGGAGGCATGATCAAATGGTTAGTGGTCACATGCACACTGTCAATAAGCAAGACATGGTTAGAGGTTACATGCACATTGGCAACGTGTACATTGCGGTTAGTGGTTGCATGCACAGTGTTAGCATGCATAGACCAACAAAAGACGAGTCACAATCAACCAATTAAGGATGTAATAAACGTGCGAATTTCTAGCTTCTTTTTAAATGCGAAGTCAGCTAATGTCAAGACCTCGGTTGCAAGTGAGCTCCAGGCTTTGGGAGCATACGAACTTTAGGCACGGTCTCGAAAGCTTTGACCTTAATGAGATGCAGCTTAATGGTTTCTGTCAGAAAAGCAGGTGGTACAATGCCTAGTCTGGTGAAGGAGAGTTCTGATAGGTAGGCTGTAGTCAGAGAATGAAGAATCCTAGAAGTGAGCTGCAAAGCCTTGAAGTCGATGTGCTGCTTGGTTGGGAGCCAGCAAGTGCTTTGTAACACAAGTCAAGACCGGATGTCACAAATGCGTAGATCAATTTGAGAGTAGTAAACTTGCCAAAGCAAGTCCATATGTTAGCAACGCTATGAGGCAGAAAATAGGCAGACTTGACTGTAGAGCTTGTCTACTAATAGGTCGTCTACTGACAGCTCAACGATATCATCTTTCCTGCAGACGACTCTGGCACATCATCTCCAGCTGCTCTAAGATGCTACTTCCATGCTCGTCACTATCTCAACTGCCCTCCTTGCTCAGCTATGCTACTCACTTTCTCTATGATGCATAAGATGAAGTTTGTTGGCTACCAAATGCATACCTAAAGCAGCTTAGGCCTCTAGTGTGCTAAAACGAACTCCTGGCTAACATCCACATGGTCCCACTGTGGAGTTGGAGACAGGAGATGCATTGCATTATGTTATTCGATTATATGCAGGTCGGTCCTGCTTCCTCAGCTAAGCCGATGGTGAACAGCAGTTGGGAGCATCAACGAGAGGGGCTGGTTCAAAGCTGTGGTCTGCCTGTGATGTGGCGTGGACAAAGGCAGGTAATCCACTGGTGAGCAGATGGTGGATCACCATCAGGGTCAGCCGGTGCACAGCTGTGGTCCGCCTCGGGAGAATCATCGGGGTCAGCCTTTGCTCAGTCGTGCCAGAGGAGAAGAGTGTCGAGTGGGAGAGGGGCGAAGCGAGTCGTGATTCCCACTGCTCCGTGCGTTGTGTACAAATCTGTTGGTGGTTGTCATCGGCAAGAGCATCTCTGCGTGCGTGAACTGAACTACACATAATATTAGAGCCAATTTCGAGTGTTATGCTTTCCCATTTCGAAGTCACATTGGGTTTGCTCACAACTAGTAAGTTAGTTTGATCGTCATTCAATTTGAGAAAGTTTGCTGCCATCCATGCCATGTCATCCATTCCATGCCATGTGTGGACGTCAGCAATACATGAGTTGAGATAATTCGACGTACTGAAGGGCTAAGAAAGATCAAAGCAAAGGTGCAGCTGAGTCTCATCTGCACAGAAGCGACAGCCTAGATTGCTCCAGAGTATTGATGTGAATGGAAAACGATCATCCGAGGAATCACTGAAGTATGGGGTACCTCAGGGCTCTGTGCTTGGTCCAGCTCTAGTCACTGTTTATGTTCTTTCTCTCTCTCTCTTTTTTCTTTTTCTCTCTCTTGCCGATGCGATTGCCAGGCATGACCTAGGCTTTCACTTCTTTGCAGATCACAATCAGTTGTAACTTTGTTTTGATCACTCTCAGCCCTCCAGCCTGCTCAACGAATCCTCATCACATCGTCGCTGCATGTATTGATGACATCCGCGCATGGATGGCAGCAAACATTGTTAAGCTAAATGATGATAAAACCAACTTACTAGTTAAGGGCACCAAGTAGGATTCATAAATTAAAAAAATATAATGCTCACAAACAGATCTGCCATCGTATATATCTCTTGTTGAATTTGCACGAAATCTATGTCATGTTCCAAAGAGACCTTTCGTTAGACGATCACATCAGCTCCACAGTCACGCCTGCCGACTTTCAGCAGATGGAAATTGCCAAAGTCTGGCTTGATTAGACAGGGATATTACATCTAAATTGGTTAATGCATTTGTTACATCCTGTCTCGACTTCTGTAACTCACTGGTTTAACGGCCAGTGCAATGAGGCATTTACAATTTATGAAAAACTCTGCAGCTAGGGGTGCCTGTCATAGGCATCATAGTTGCCACAGCACACTCGCCGACTCGCCGACCTGCACTAGCTCTCAGTCAAGCAGCTTATCAAATTCATGGTTCTGTCACTCATTTTTAGGTCCCTTCGTTCTTTTCCTCCAGCCTACCTATCAGATCACAAGGATAACCATCGTACCACCGGCTTTTTGGAATCTAATCCTTTACATCTACCTCCTACTAAGCTCAATTCTTTGGAAACTGCGCCTCCAGTTCGTATGCTCACAAAGCCTTGAACTCACTCCCGACTGGGGTCAGGACATCTCCTGCCTTGAACACATTAAAGGAAGTTTACAGAAACCTGTTTGTCACGGGATTCTGTGATTCGTCCTTTGTGTGCTTATGCATGCTGACACTGTGCATGCACCATTCGATCATGCTTCCTTTGCAGCAAATGCAAAGTGCCTAGAAAGAGACTGGGTTCTCTGAGCTGATTGCACTGGCAAGAGGGAGAGCATAAGCAACCAAAGAGCATAAACTGTGTAAAGAAGTTGGACCAAGCGAAGAGCCCTAGTGTTGTCCATATTTCAAAGATTCATCAAATGATAAGTGTCCATTCACATCAATACTCTGGAGTCTCCCACTGAGATAGGACCTTAAACATTGTAGTACAGTGCCAGTGATTCCCAGGCGAGATGAAAGGCACTCAAGAAGGACTGGGTAATCGATAGTATTCAAAGCTGCCAAAGGATTGAGCCAAACAAGCACGCTGACTCTACCTAAGTCTGCATTCCGAAGCATGTAGTTATACACCTGAAGCTATGCTGACTCTGTCGAGTGATTAGCTCTAAAACCAGACTGAAACTTTAATCAAGTTTTGAAGTTTCAATATTTAAGTTCGGCTGGTCTGCCACAACTTGTTCCACTGCCAGTGATATGAACGACAGAATGGAGACTGGGCTTGTGTTACTCTTATGTAATGTAATGTATCTCCGTCAGTAACTCCACAAAGTCATAAAGACCATGTGGGTGTTACGCAGGAGAGTTTTGTATAGCGCACTCACAGCCTAAGCGGCTTTCGGTACGCATTCGGTAGCCAACAGACTTCGTCTCACGCAACAAAGAGAAAGTGGAAAGCATAGCAGAGTCAGGAGAGAGCAGTTGAGGTAGTGAGTAGCATAGAAGTAGCAGCTCAGGACCGCTGAAAAGGATGTGCCACAGTCGGCAGTAGGAGAGTAGTTGTCGTTGCGTAAGAATTGTGGAAGCGAGTTCCACAGTCTAGGACCTGCAGAGCTAAAGCTTCTGTCGCAAACTGTCTTTAAGCGGAGGAATGGGACAGCTAATTTATTGTACACACAGGACCTGAGGGCGCGAACAGGCTGAAACTGGTGTAGCAGTTCAGCTAGGTATGAAGGAGCCAAGCCGTGGCAGGCCTTGTGGGTCAGTGTAAGAAATTTGCTCTGTATCCTTTGCTCAACCGGCAACCATCCTAGCTCTTTTAGCAAAGGAGACACGTGCTCAAACCGCTGGGACTTGAAGACTAGCCTTGCAGTCATATTCATAATCCACTGTAGTGGCATAATAGCTTTCTTTGGCAGCCCAACCAAAAGGGAATTACAATAATCAAGCCGAGACAGAACTAAAGAGCTAGTTAAATTTTTTACATGCCACTGTGGGAGACAGCTTCTAATCTTGGACTCTTATGTTACTAATTCGCTTGGTCTAGTGTTGCTCTCTTAATTAGCCGCATAACTACTACCATTTTAAAGGTGCTGGGACATGAGATATTGATTGGGTTAGTTATGTATGGCAGCAGCAGATCTATGCAACGTAGTAGTACAGTGGGAACAGGGTCTAGGGGTCTAGTAGTCTAGGTTGACTGAGAGAGGAATTTCAGGATAATGTTACTTGTGGCTACGTTAAATGTAGACGTTGAGATGCAGACAGGAATAGAGGGACATGAGTCCTGTCGGGATGTTACTGAGGGACAAAGTCCAGTCGAGATGCTGTCACCTTACGGATGGACTATCGATCACGTCTGCGTTGGAAACATAAAAAAGAGAAGCATCCAGGTTGGATCCCTGCAAGGATCGCTAGGCAAGGAACGTGTAAGGAAACGGTTTAGCCTGATAGCGTTTAAAGAGATGGTTGATGGTAGACATGAGCGTCTTTTGATAGTGCATTTTGATTTAACAATATTTTTATACAGCCTAGACTTGGTCTTTGTTCCGACAGATTGATAGGATCAACAGTGGTCTTCGTATGCGTGTTGATGGACAGTCAGTCTTGACCTTTGGCATGATTTCTTAAGACTTTCACTTAGTAGACCTTGCTAGTTTAATGTGTGCGGTAAAGAGTGTGCTACATCGGCGAGGTTGTACTGTTGAAAATCTACTTGGTCTAGCGGTTAAGGTGCTCGCCCCGACCAAGGTCTGACTGAGATCGTGGGCTCGAGCCCCCAGGCATATTTGAAGCGCCTGAATAGAGATTAAGTTCTCTTGGGGCGCTATATAAATGAATTTATTTTTTATTTTTATTTTACTTTCAGATGTGATCTTTCGCAGTCGTTCTAGACCGCAAGCAAAACCTAAAGTTTTGCATGGGAATCGTTTGTGGAAATGCCATGACCTGGTCATTTCACGTGGACTAATAGTCCACAAAGCAGCAATTTAGACAGTTCAGGCGATGCTGCCGACGCGATACATACTCCTGAAACTAAATGTTACAAACGGGCTGTAGCGGCTACCACATCGGGATAGAAATAGGCTACAAACACAGCACACGTAACGGTGCTAGATCTCAGTGGGTGTACGACAAATACCAGGGAATCGCTGAGCCTGCAAATCACGGCGACCGACTGGTAGTTGCAGCAACAACGCACTCAGGTATGCTGACATTAGCGGACACACTAAGGTAACGAAGAGCGCCATCAATGCAAGATAACTAGTCCACATCCACGACCCGGATAGGTCTATTTGACAGCTACTGAGGATAACAGTAGTTCAAATGCTGCCTTGACGTAACCAACTATCGTACGGCTCAGAGGCCTACAGGACAACTCAGTTCCAATACCACGGTACAAATTCCAGGTGCTTCGCTAACTTATTATTACGTGTCTTCACCTTTTCCGCTGTCTACTTAAGCCCGCCCCGATTCAACAGCCTGTTTTGCCTGGCGTCAGAAGTCGTTCCCCTACGGCTACCACCACTGCGTGAAGCGGCAATAATGGATCACCTGCCACAGGATTCGAACCCACGACCTCGGCTGAGAGGGCGAGAAAAAGCAACCGCCTCACCTAGCGTGTCAGAACGGCTCCCCCGCTACGGTAGGGGTCAGTGTTCGGCTTCACCATTTCGTTAGGTTCTAATATCAATTACTAACGAGGATTTTTAAGACGCCTTCTTCGAAACCGTCGCTGCGTCACCTCTTATCTGCACCACCGACAACCGTTTTACGAACGAGTTCGGCTTCACTGCGACTGCACCAGCCTAGGGCTTTTCAGGCATTCAGCACTACGACGCACATTCCATGCGCTTTCGGTATCAGCTGACTACTTTTTTCGATCGTTTTTTTCCAAAATCCAATGGTTAGCGGGGAGGGAGACGAGTGGATTGCTAGAGAGGAGCAAAGCATCCGCTGTTAGCCGCTCCATTCCCCGGATGCGACGTTGTTCATGAAAGGTGTCCAATAATAGATGCACGCAGGCACGCACACAGACTCGCGCACACGCAAGCAAGCAGGAGCACGCACGCAAGCGCGATTACTGTAAATTTCAGCACAGGCTTTGTGCACTTTTAGCACACAACTTTTCGGGTCCGATAGAACCCAGGCCCAGGCTACGCTACGACGCTACGGCGAGCGTGTTATTGACGTTTAACCGCTTCCGGCCAACTACCCTCGGGCGCTGACCATGGGTCATGGTAACGAGTTTAAGATTCCAGACTACAGGATTTACAAGGTCGAAGATATTCCGGTTCTCCAGAATGTTCAAAACAAGCTAGCCGAGCACGGCCTTAGAGACCCGTGGCTCAGGTAGGAATGCCGCCGCAGCGGCTGAGACCGGCTCGAACCGGCGCTGCCAACTCGTCGGAGGTATTCGCTTTTGCTCATCGCTTGGTCGATGCGCGAAGCCGATATTATTTTCATCTTCGATGCACCGCCAAAGGAGCGCGAGTGCATTCGCAGTGCGGGCGGCGGCGGCGGCGGCGCCCGCCGCCGCCGCTGCCCGCGCTGGCGTGGCTGGCTCGAGCCACCGGCGTTCGTTCGTGGGTTCCGGTTGCACTAGTGCTTGGGAAGGGGAAGCTCGATGCAGTGTGACCGCGCGTGCCGAAGGGGCGCGATAGGAATGAATGCGAGGCGAATTCCGCGTCCTTTTCTGCGACAGGCTCGTGGGCAGCGCGTGATCGCTCTGTCGCCGCTTATCGCGGCTGCAACGCCGCCGCGCAACGGCCGTCGATGCCGCCCGACGAGCGGTTCGCGTCTTGCCGCTGCGTCGCGGTTCGCGCAAGCGATCCCGAGGCTTTTGGACGTGCACTCGGAACTCGGTGGATGGAATAGTATTTCTTATCAGATTCGCTCGCTGTCGACTGGGCATCGGTGCCAAGCTGTCTGCCATGGCCGCCGCCGAGGTCGTGGATGCGAGCCGTGCGGCAGCGGCTCAAGTAAATCGCCTGGGAAGAGATAGGGTTTTCTGAGGGCGCTTTGCAAACGGAAGTACTTTTTCTGAGCCTGGTGCCCGTTCAGGCTTTTTGCCCTGAATGGATCTTGGTAAGTAAGGGGAGACGCAGACGGGACAGTCCTTTCCTTGGTAAACATTATTGAAGAAAACCGTGCGTACGCCGGGCACTTGGAGGATATTGTGGTGGCAGCCACCAGCGTGAGCTTGAGAATAGCGTGAGTTCTCTGGTAACTCTCTGGCGTCCGTATATGCGACGGCTGTATACGACACCTCGGTTGTGCAGTCGTCCCTCGCAGTTTGGTCCCTCCGTGCTGGCTGAGCTGCAGCAACGGCTGCAGCTCAGCCAGCATAACGTCATGTTACTGCTGGGCACCCGTTTTCTTTCAGCAGTTACACAGTCTGCCAGCAGCAGCAGTAGCCTGTTTGTTCACTGCTGTTGTCCTGATAGTGCAGCGATGCTAGCTCATCTCTCGCTGGGCTGGTCTGAGCTTCTGAATTTCAAAAGCGCAAAGTCTGCTCTGTGCTGCTGGTGTGTGTGTGTATGTGTGTGTGTGTGTGTGTGCTCGCGCGTGCGTGCGTGTGGGTGTGTGTGTCATTGTAACTAGGCAACAGTACTTGGATGTGAAACAGTGGCAAGCTCGTGGTGGTGGTGCTGCTGTAGCAGCTGCTGCAGCTGCTGCTGCTGCCCTTTGTCGTTGTCGATCGCTTGAGCATGGTGGTGGGTTCTTTGCTGGCTGTAGAAAGCAGTGAAGTGCCATTGGATGCATATGGGATCCGCTTATGGCAAAGTAATTGTGTGAGCCACGTGAGCCGTGAAGCTTAAGACCCAAGGGCTGGACAGCAGCATCGTCTTCACACACCAGATGAAAATTCGTCGATGATGTAGAAGTACCCGAAGAAAGTGTGACAGACTAGCTTCACTCGGGCAGAGAGAACCTGTCTTGCATGACTGTAGCTTGAGCAGCTGCAGTTCATGTTTAGTGCAAATATGTTTAGTGTGCCGTTAACAAAGTTAACAGTTAACAAAGTTCATGTTTAGTGTGCCGTTAGACCGAGTTGGTTAGCTCCTCAAGCTGCATCGGTGTGCGCAGCAGCAGTCGCTCTCGGTAATGAAAGAAACTGCAATCTGCTGCTGCTTTGGATTGTGCTTGCCTGCCCTGGTTTGGCCCAGGGGTCAATGTGCTAGCCTTTGACGGTCGTGGGCACGGGCTTTGCTGTGCTATGCGAAGCACGTCTGGATGGAGATCGAGTCCTCTTAGGGTTCTGTAGAAATCAATTATATTTTTTTTTACTTATGAGCAGTCACTTTGCCGGTGGGGGTTGGTCTTTCGGATGCTTTTCTGCAGTGGACCTGCCCTTTTGGGGTTGTGCTCTTGGGCTGACCTTGCCACACACTAGTGGCTGCTTGCTGTTCGTGCCTCGAGTGCTTAAACATCATCTCTGCCTATTGCAAAGTACTGCTGTGCCACCAGAACCATACCATGAAGGGCTGCCGTTACTGCTGCTGGCTGCTGCTACGCGCTGACATTCAATCGAGCCCTACGGCATCTGCAAAGCATCCGGCAAAGCATCTGCATGGAAATTAAGTTCTCTTTGGGTACAATGCCCTATGAATTTTTTTACAAGAATTTTGCATTATTTTTCTATACATTCGTATCGGTCGATCGTACTTTTTCAGAAACGAGGTATGGCGGTACCAGCTGCCCAACGCGCAGGACAGCCACTACCGACGAGCGTTCAGACACATGGGACGAGGGCTTCCTCTTGCTCTCGGCTTAATGGTGCTCACCGTCATCGGCGAGAAGACGTACCAGAAGCTCTTCCCTGCTCACGACGATCAGCACGGCAGCGGGCATCACTAGCCGACACGCTGCTTCGACCTCCGGAAGAGGGCGAAGCAGCGTGTGACCGCCACTGCAGCCGTTTGCTGTCATCGCCTCGCTGCCGCGGCAGCAGCCGTGCTTCACTGTCACTCGCCGGCGCCTCGTTGTGCTGCTGCTGCTGCTGCTGGGCTGTGTTTGGTGGTGTGACTGCACAAGTGTGTGCCTGTGCACCTGCCTTGATTGTGTCACGCCTTCGGGGAAAATATATCTGCATGTTGTTGATCGTGTTGTAAGTGTAAGCAGTCTCCTGCTGCCTGCGAGGCTGGCTTTTGCCGTGCTCATACTGCATGCATGGCGATTCATGTTCGGCTTCGGTGGGAAGTTGTGGGGCACACAATGGCTCGTGCGATCTTGGAATGGCGGGTATTTGTCGCGTTTCTTCAAACAAGGCTACGGATGGGCAACCTTGCGGCAAGTTTTAGCAAGCAGCTACAGTTCCTCGGGTGGGGTACTTGCCTTGAAGACTGCAAGGACAAGATTGTAACAAGCTGGGCTGCAAGTGTGCCGTTTGCTGACCGCCTGCAAACTGCTTGCCGCCTGGTTAAAGTAAATGCGACCGGTGGAGAGGCAGCAGGCATTTTCCGCTGCCCCATATAGCTGGCAGCGACCTGGGCAGTGACTCCCTATTCCTATGCTGCCTACCACCACCCAAGACAAAATCATATCTTCATCCCACTCGATGAGCAACCACCGAGTGCGTGCCGAACAAACACTATAATTGTATGCTATAATTTTTCTTTAATTGCGGGTATAACCCTGCCTACATGAGCATTTTGCAAATCGTGCCCCGACAAAAACTTCGCAGTCCTGTCCCCCAATAAGAAAATCCTGGCTCTGGTTGCATCGGGCAATAAAGAATCACCTGCTGCAGGGCTCCAACGCAGGTCGAAGAGAGCTAGCTAGCACCTTACCCGTGGGCTAAGACATATTCCTTGGTGCCATTCTGCCATTGAGAGTAGGCGCTTCCTGGAATGTTCACCTGGAAAGGTCACATTTCGACTGATGGTGATGGCTATAACTAAACGTCTTTGAATCGTCGAAACTCGGTGAACGTGGAACGTGGCAGAAGTCGACAATTTAACTCCCTCTCTTTCTGTGCGACCACCATCCCGAAGTCGGGTGCGGTTCAAAGCCATCACTAACCTCCGTGTGACACCGTAGCCCTGCCACTCAATGTATGAAGTGCTATTCCCCTAATCATTGGGATGTCATTCGTTGGTGCTGCTGGGTTACAGGCCCCTGGGTCAGACGGTAGTCAACCGATGGCATAACGTGCAACGATGCAACCCGGGATTCTCGAGAGGCACATAGAGGCACGTACCATCTATACTTCCTCATTGTGCGATACTAAGTTATACTCGATGTACTAATCGTGACAGTAACCTGTCAAATATCCATCGTGCGAGTTCTATCCACCTCTGAAATGCAAGATGACTATGTACGAATAGATTGTATCCATTAAGCCATTGCTGTAGAATTGGGAGCCGCGGAATAAATTTGCTACTCGAGCCGTACCTTTTCTCGTCAAGGCCAAAGGCTCCAGCTCGCACAGAGTAGGCGTTGGCTGTGTGGAGGTGAAGCTGACGTTTGACCCTGACACGGCTTGGTTCTGCTCTCAGCCACAGCGTCGCCGCAGGCCTTCGTGTCGTGGCCTCGAAGAGTCACTTAGGCATAACTGAAAGGTCGCCACAGTGGGTGAGCTGTGCGAGGTGTGATCGGGCTCGTTTTTCTTCCATCCCCTCCATTATTTCCACCCCTTTCATTCCTCCCATCCCTTCCGTTCCTCTATCCGAACCATTCCTACGTCCGAACGGCTGCTGGTGCCGTTCGGGCGCGACAGTAGACGGCCCACATAGAAGCAATAATATGGATAATCATGAAGCGTTTCCATGGTGCCGTAAGAGTATCGGCTTTTTTCTAGGCACAGTGAGTAACTTGCAAAGGAATCACATCAATACGTTAGTGGTTGCAAAAGTGGGTGCATGAACAAGCCCATAACGTACAGTTTACAGGAATTCTGCAAACACTGCGAGGAGTGTTTGCAGAATCACACTAGTCCGTTTTTAGCTTCTTCCTTAATTTATAATTGTAGTCGTCAGTTGGGAGTGAGTTCCAAGCTCTGAAAGAATACGAATTCGAGATCGGGTCCCCAAAGAATACGAGCTTAGTTGAAGCCTCAGCTGAATGAATCGAGTTACAAGAGCTGACGATGCGATATGCGTGGGAGTAGTTCTGAGAGGTAGAAGCCAGAGGAACCAGCGAACGAAGGAACCTAAAAGTGAGTGACAGAGTGAAGCCTCGAAGTCGATGCGATGCTCGATGGGAAGCCGGTGCAGGTCAAAGGTGAGAAGTGGTGCTACGGTGACACTACGATGCTCACGACACAAAAAATTCTAGTTGCAGAGTTTTGTAGCAACTGTAAGCACCTGATTGCATGGGCCCTTAGACCTGCAAGCAGTGAATTGTCCAAGGTGAAGCGAGATGCAAGCACAAATGCACGAACCGCCTTGGATGGGGTATCCCAGTCTAAGCAGGCCATAATTATTCCCGTATTACTTAGCTGAAAGTCAGCAGACTGGCCCGTAAAGCTGATGTCGTCGCATAGGGAAATTATTTTGAAACAAGGCCCCTAGATTTCGAGGAGAAGCTACGAGGAGATACGCTGGAAAAGCTGACGATTTTGAGCATTAAGCTTTCCACGTTTCACGAGTAAGTCTTGATTTGCCTATGACTATCAAGTTTGTTTTATCGTCAATCAGTTTGAGAAATTGTATTGCCATCGAAGTAGAAATATTCTGTAGCAGAGATACACGATGTAAAGTAGTTGAGACAGATTGACGTCCTAGAAGGCAGGCAGGAATCAAGGCACAGGTTTGACAGCTGCATGAAAATCAAAGCTCAGCCTGTGCTTGGCGGCTACACAGGCTGGAGGAAAGGAATAAGTTGTGAACAAAATGGGCAGAATACTTATCCCTGCAATACCCGGACGTCAGAGGCTATCCGGATAACTGCTGCCCATTGACAACAATGATTAGAAGCCTCCAACTAAGATGGGCTCTAAACCATTATCCGTGATGCTCAGGCTAGATAAGATGCTCTCGAAAAGTATCCGGTGATCCGCTGTATCAAATGCTGCCCAAAAATGTGGCAAAGCAAGCAGAGAACTCCTGCATTACTCTGTAATGTATCTCCGTCTGTAGCTCCACAAAGTCGTTAAGACCATGTGGGTGTTACGAAGGAGAGTTTTGTATAGCGAACTCACAGCCTAAGTGGCTTCCGGTACGCATTCGGTAGCCAACACATATTTGAGCTGTCCCTTTGATATTGCCACGCCCGCCCAAGGTTGGTGCCAAAATTCATTGATATTTGGTGCCGGAAGTAGAGCTGCCCGACTAAACCTCGTGCCACGATCGGACAACCGACTGGATGGCCGATCGAGAGCGTGGAGTCTCATTGGTCCTGCCATGACTGTGCAGCGCCAAGAATACTTCTCGGCTTCGTGGCGGTTCGGCGGCAGGACGGCGCCAGGAGCGGATGACGTAGAATATATTTTGCTATGACATCTAGTCAGCGTGACTTTTGTTTGCTTCCACAGGCTGTCCACTTGGTAGTCGCGGACACCAACTGTGTGCGATGCGAGCTCCAACTGCGGGCGACGCTAGCGGAAAACAATCCAACGATTGGCGATAACCCAGGAGTCAACTCGGATCGCGGTAGCGATAGCGACAGAGTCAAACCCATATTGGAACTTTACCGATTTCTCTGTATTCTTGGTGACCGTTATGATCACCATATTTTTCAAAACCTGCAATTCGGCACTCCTGAGAAGGTCGTTGTGTAATCGCAACAGTGACCCCTGCGCATGTCACACCCTAACCGTGTTATTCTTGTTGTTTATTGAGCATGCTACCACTAACCATTCGACCACGGCTACTTTGCAGCAAATGTAGAGTGCCATGAAAAAAAAGAGATTAAGTTCTCTGAGGGTGCTATATCGAATGTATTATTATTATTACTATTATGAATCTGCGGAATGATTTGATCTTAAAACCGACTGGGACGTGGTTGGTTGGCGGTGGCAGTACCAACCTGGCAGCTTCTCCGAAAGAAATCCAACGGCTGCCCCGCCGCGTCCGCCGTCTCGTAAACGACCTCCGTCGCGCGTCGGAATGCGGCACCCGATTTCGATGGCACCGAGCCGCCATTCCGTGCGAGAGCCAAGCCTTCGCGGAGCGCGCGAGAGAGAGAGAGCAGCCAGCGCGCTCAGCAGCTGCCGTTCGCTCGCCTTTGGACTGGGCACACTACGACCTCTGCCCCCTCCCGGTATGGCCGTCGTCACTCGCTCTGCTTCGCCAGCGAGTCGCGCGACGATCAGAGAGGGCCGCTCCCGACGAGCCTACCGGACATGCTCGCCGACACGGCTGCCGCCGCCCTGCCGTCTTATCGCTGCTCTCAGCGCCGGCCGCGGCCTCTACTGTCTGCCGCCGCCGCCGATGCCCCTCGCTCTGATGTCGGTCGAATGTGGGCCGCCGCCAGTGGGCGGCAGCGCTGCACGAAACATCGGCAGCACGCCGCCTCGTCGTGGCTGGCGTTAGCCTCTGCCGTCGCCGCCGCCGCCGCCGCCGCGGCTACTCAGCAGCCGCTTTCTACCCTCGTGCGAACGGAGAGCGGCTGGATTCAGGGCGGCCGCCAGGCGTTCGGCAACTTCACGGTGCTCCAATTCCTCGGCATTCGCTACGCTGAGCCGCCGATCGGGCATCGGCGCTTCGCCAAGCCGATGGCCGTCAAGCCGTGGCCTGGCGTGCGCAACGCGACCACGTTCGGCCCCGTCTGCCCGCAGCTGGCCGCCGCCGGCTCGGCGGAGCTCGTGCTGGGCAGCGAGGACTGTCTATATCTGAACGTCTACGCACCGGCCGCGACGAACGAAGGCGGCAAGGGCGGCGACGGTGGCGGCGGAGGCAAGGCCGTGATGGTATTCCTTCACGGCGGAGCGTTCGTGGCGGGGAGCGGAGCCGAGTACGACCCGAGCGTGCTGGCGCATCGCGGCGACGTCGTCGTCGCGACGGTCAACTATCGGCTAGGCGTGCTCGGCTTCCTGCGGCTCGGCGCGTTCGTGGCGCGAGGAAACTACGGCCTCTGGGACCAGCGATTGGCCATCGAGTGGCTCGGGCGCAACGCCGCCGCCTTCGGCGGCGACCCGGACCGCGTCACCGTGTTCGGCCAGTCGGCCGGCGCCGCGAGCGCGTGCCTGCTGGCTCTGTCCCCCGCCTCGCGCGGCCTCTTCCGCCGCGTCATCGCCGAGAGCGGCGCGGCGACGGCCGTCTGGAGCTTGGCCCGTCGGCCCGCAGCCAGCGCTCTCGACGTCCTGCGGCTCGTCGAGCGACTCGGCTGCGGCGGCGACGGCGGCGGCGCTTGGTCGCCTCTCGGGGTGCTCAGGTGCCTCCGCGCGCTGAGGCTCAGCTCGCTGGTGGCGGCCGGCGTGGCCAAAGCGTCGACCGCTCTGCCGGTGTGGCTCCCGGCCGTCGACGGCGACTTCCTGCCGTACGACGTCGAGCGTCTGCTCGAAGAGGACGGCTTCGCCCGCGTCGACTTCCTGTCGGGCGCCAACTCGCAGGAGGGCCTGCTGTTCCTGTCGCTGCCGAGCGTCCTGCAGAGCCTCTACGCCGGAGACCCGTTCGGCGGCGGAGAGGCGCCCGCCGGCGGCGGCGTGAGCCTCGACCGCGGCGTCGGCGAGCGGACGCTCGACAAGATCTTCAGCGCCGGCCTCGGGCTGCTGTCGCTGCACGCCGAGAGCTTTTTGAGCCACGCCCGACGCGTCTACGGCGGCGAGCGGCCGACGAGCGACCGCGAGCGGCTGCTCGCCGCCGTCGAATTCCTCGGTAGGTGCGAGCGAGCGATCGACCGCCGACCGCTCTTCATTTTCATTCGGGGCTCGCAGCGTCGCGCGCTCGTCTCAGGGTCGTCGCAGCAGCCAAGCGAGCGAGCGCCATCTTGGCGCTCGCTCGCTGCGCGCGGGCGACTCCGGCGCGCGCGCGGCCGCTGCTGCTCGGCTCGTTGACATCCTGAGGCCCGCCGCCGGTTGGGCCTAGTTAAGCGGGGCGTTTGCACGGTCAGTCTTGCCTCCTTCCTTCTTGTGTCCTGCTTCGGTGTGTTCCTTCGTGTAGGAAGTTTGCACTGTCGGTTTTCCTCCAAGTCTTGCTTCCTACTTGCTCCATCCTCAGAGCGAACGTGGGAAAAGTGCTTTTGTTGGGGAGATAAAAAATGGCCATCCGCAGCCACCTCCGGCGATATTTAATATATATATATATATATATATATATATATATATATATATATATATATGTATGTATGTATATATAGCTCCTTAGCACAGCGCCTCAGAAGAACACCTTAATCTCTATTCAAGCGCTTCACATTTGCCATGGGACTCGAGCCCACGACCTCGGTCTTCAAATACATTCACCTTAACCTTGGTCCTTGGTTTGAGGAGAACACTTTAACCGCTGGGCCAAGCCTTCTGCAATAGCCTTTATCTCCCGCTGCCTGATTATCTTATTCGTAAAAAAAAGAAAATACCAGCTGATTTAACAGCCTCTTTTGTAAAGCGACAAAAGAGCCTTTACGACTATCACTACCGCTTGCAGCGGCAATAAAGGATCGCCCACCGCAGGATTCGAACCCACGACCTCGGGACCGACGTCGTTGGTTGTACGACCTCTGGGCGGAGGTCGTGAAAAGCAACCGCCTACCTAGTGTGCCATCAAGGCTCACCCTACGACTAGCTCGTCGTGTCCCCTAAACTCCGACTCTCGTGGAACGTTGGTGAGCCGTGATGGCGCATTAGGTAAGGTGGTTGCTTTTTGCGACCTCGGTCCCAAGGTAGTGGGTTCGAATCCTACGGTAGGTGATCCTGCATCGCCACTGAAAGTGGTAGTCATACCCGTAAAGGCTCTTCCGTTGCTTTGCAAAAGATGCTGTTAAATCAGCTCGTACTTGTTTAACGTTTCGACGAGTGCGCCCGTCGAGTCGTCCGCCGTCTTTTCAAAGCAGTGAAGAAGGCGTGCCCTTGACATTGACAATTGTTGGTCAATCGTTCAGTATTAGTAATGTCCAAGTCTTGGTCAAAACGTTGAACCATGCTCAGGTTCCCAGTCTTCGTTTGGTCTTGCTTTAAGTCTTGGACCACCCATCCGGTCTTGGTGACGTGTGCACCAAAGGCTGGAGCAGGACGCATGCAGAATAGAAGCGAGGCTCGTCGTATGAACGCGGAGATGTTGTCGATTAAAGCCACCAAAATCTTGGACTCTAGAATTGCCGGTGACCGGATGTTTTGACCGACAATCCATTTTTGGCACGATTCTTGCAGGATCGGCACTTCGCTCTGGGGCGGGCTGAGGGCCGGGGAGGCAGCTATGTCAATTCTTAACTGGGAGCGACATGTTCTCGGTCGTCAACATTCCAAGTCACCGCGCCGCTCCTCCGCTCTCCTTCGATCTGTGCGGGTCGATTCGTCGATGCGAGTTTACGGAGCGACGTAGGCAAGACCTTTGTAACACGTGACCCGTAAGATGCCTCGTTTCGGGCTCGCGGCAACGACCTCCTTAATAATCCGGGTGTGCGCTAGATCGGTTTTGACTTGGTTACAGAACTGACGCCGCGAACTGCAATGCAAAGGAACACTGACCCCAGAATGAGCTGACGCATTAAGCAGACAAACTAAACGAACCCAGCTGGCGGGCGGCTCGTATGGCAGTTTCATTTTGCCACGATCTTTACATCGCGTCAAAATGAGACCGGGGCATTCACCTGCTTATAGATTTTCAGACTTATAGTTTCTTCAAAAATGTCATTCGTCTTTCCCTCGCCACCTCGGCATTAAGGTGATTCCTTTGCATAGCGCCCTAAGAGAACTCAATTTATACTCAGGTGCTTTACACGCGCCGTAGCGTAGAGCTCAAGGTCACGACCTCGGCGCGTCAAAGGAGAGCGCCCCAACCCCTGGGCCAAACCTGGTCGGCGCATTCTTCAGCGACAATAGAGATGCGACCGCTGCATTGACTGCGGGGTGACGAGCGGCGTTGCAGCAGCGGCAGCTCAATTTGGCAAAAGTAAACCAAAGAGCGTTTTTTCTCGGACAATTCACAATGTCCCAAATGTTAAAAGTCTCGTAGGGAAGCTGTCGGTCACGTGCCGCCGTGTCCTCCTTCCCTCGTCGATGCAGCCGGAGGATCGCTAATCGCTCGATTGCCTCCGCTCGTGCAGGGGACTTGTTCTTCGTCGCCCCCGCGGTGGACATGCTGAACAAGCGAGCGAGGAATGCAAACAGCGGCCATAGCTCGTACCACTACCTGGTGGATCACAGGCGAAACTTCACGATGGCCACGCGCGCACCGGACTGGCTGCGTCGCGGCGCGAATCACGGCGATGAGCTTCCGCTCGTGTTCGGACTTAACCAGCTCTTCGAGGAGAGCCGCGGTGAGTTCTCAGCCAGTTCCTAGTTCCGCTCGACTGGTGAGCTTCGGCTCGCCGGTTCGCCGCCTGACGCGTCACGTGCGCGCGCGCGCTCGTGCACGCGCTGCTAGCGCTGCTTCTGCTGCTGCGCTTTGAGAAAACAACCGGAGCCAAAAGGGAAGAAGAAGCCGCGAGATCTTTCTTTTGGCAAATGTGTCGCTGGAGAAGGACCGCGAGCTTAGAAGGCCAGCGCGCTCGCGCCGCCGCCGTCGCAGCCTCGACCCGCGCCGCCGCCGCCGCCTCCGCCGCCGCTCCGATTAGCTCGCCCACAGAGGGCGCGCGCGTCGGCGTCGTTCCCACGCCAGGACTTTTATCTTCTCTCTCTCTCCTCTCTCTCTCTCTCTCTCTCTCTGCTTTCAGCCAAGAATGAGACGGCGAGCTCTTCAGTGGAGATCCTCTTTCCTGCGGGCTTCCGTCAGGGCGACGGAGAAGATCTCTTGTCGAGGATTGTGATTAAATACTGGACCAACTTTGCGAAGACTGGGTAGAGCTATGTCGCCGACAGCAAGCTTTGACAACCTTTGGGCTTGATTTGAGCTGCGCTGCGATTCTTTACGCCCATAGACGCGCACGCGTGACGCACGGCTCTGTCGTTCTAACAGGAATCCCAATCAACCGGAAGTTGGGAATCCGCTCTGGCCGTGCTTCGACCGGCCACACGGCAACACGATGCTGCTTGCAACGTCGGGCGTCACGAATCTGGACAGCACGCCGCGGTCGGTGCAAATGAGCTTCTGGACGGACGCTGCGTTTCCGGCACACCGTCACGAGAATAGCTTTACCTCAGATTTAGTCGCCGCGTAAAGTCTTGAGTCGCCGCCTGACGAATTTTCTTACCTCAGGTTGGTCCTAAGCTTTATCGCGCTCTGTCTTTGTGATATATGTTGCAAGCAGCAGTTTTCTGCGTTCTTCCAAATGATGTTCAGGTGGCCGAATTGTAGAGAGCGAATTCGCAAGTTTCCAAGGTGCCATGAAAAACGCGAAGAGAACGTCCCGTGTTGAAGCACGACGCAAGTTTACCCCTGGACCGCTACGCCTGCTCCTATTACGCCTTGTATGCCCCCGGTAACTCATGAATGATGACTTATTTTTAACCCCGACCTTGACCTTTTATTAAGGCCCGTCGGCCTTCTGTGGTCGTCTTCAGATCCCAATCTCGAAGACCGCGATCGAATCAAACGAATCTGCTGAGTTGCCGTTGAGGAAACCAGGTTTTAGTCGACTGTTGTGTGCTTGTTGTTTTGAAAGGAATGGGTAGCCATGATGAATCTGGTGTTACTACAGGGACGCAGATCCCCCCCCCCCGGTATCAATCGGCCTAAATAATTTGAAATGTTACTGAATGAGTCCGTAAGCATAGGTTGCCGATGCCCTTCTGACTTTGTGTACTAATTGATATATCTATTGCTACTACAGTGGCCTTTTATGTCGGGATAATATCGTGATGTGCGTACTTTACAAGAAGGCATTCTAAAAATTGAAATTAGACGTCTAATTGTGCGTTCAATTACAAAATACTGACGAGCTGGCTTTTGGTCAGTGCGTTAGCTAATTACGTGAGTGCGAGATGAGAAGATTACCACGCAACAAAGTGGATTAAAAGAAAAAGCCTGACTCGAGCAGTCATTCTTAGCGAGAGTCTGATGATCGCTGAGGCATTGCGGCTGCGATTATTTGCTCAGCTATTCGCTTTTGTGCTCGCTCTTTTGTTTTCAATTTAATTTCCCCGAAATGCCTCGCTGGTAAATCAAATTGGCTTCCGTGATTTTGCGCCGGTAAACGCTAGCTATTTCATAACTCAGCGCACAATTCGATGTTCAATTTTAAGATTAAGAGTCTATGCGGTCGCTACATACACAAGTAAATAACTTTATCCGCTAATATTTACGCACGGCAATCATCGTAGCTGCACCGTTTGCGTTGTACAATAAATATCTTTAGTAGCAGCACAGCACGAACATGATTTCGGCGACCTGCGCTCGGCGGACGCTCGCGGCTCGCGGCTTAATCATGTAAGAATTGTGAGCAGGCTTTTGATCACCGTCTTTATTTTTCAAAAAGATTCACATGCAATATTGTCACTTAATAATTGCTAAGCTATTAAATTAATTTAAATAAATTTAAAGTTATGATCTTCATTGTCAAATTAACCTAAGAGGAATATTGGAAAAGGTTTCAATTCAAGCAATTTGCTTTTGTAAGTTTTAAACTAATTTTGCCTTGATTTTTAACGGCTACTCACTTGCAATAACTTAACCAGTCAAGCAACGGATTGACTTCAAGGTTTTGTCGCTCACTTTTAGGTCCCTTCATTCTATGGCTCCAGCCTATCTCTCAGATATACTACCACATCAGGCCAAGCATCGTACCACCCGCTTTTCGGAATCCAACAGTCTACAAATACCTCGTACAAATCTTAAATCCTTTGGAGACCGTGCATTTAGTTCGTATGCTCCCAAAGCCTGGAACTCCTTCCCGACATGCGTGAGAACATCCCCTGACATGACCACATTTAAAAAGAACTTAAAACACCAATTTAGGACAGCATTTAGTGGGTCCCCGTGATTCGTCCTTTACGTGCTTATGCGTGCTGACACTGTGCATGCTGCCACTAACCACATTTGCATGCTGACCCTGTACATGTTACCCCTAACCACAATTATCATTTTTTTTTTCAAGCATGATTTTACTTACCATTCAATTGCATTTCACTTTGCAGCAAATGTAAAGCGCCTAGAAAGAGATTAAGTTCTCTGAGGGCGCTTTATCAAGTGCATTATTATTATTATTATTAACGAAATAGTATTGCGAACTAAGTTAACTTAATCTCTAAATAGGCACTCAAAACAAAGGTTCAATGTTATATAATTCATTTGTATAGCGCCCCAAGAGAACTAAATCTCTCTTCAGGTGTTTCACATATGCCTCAGGGCTCGAGCCAACGACCTCAGCTAGACCTTAGTCGGGGCGAGCACTTTAACCGCTAGACCAACCTAGCTCGAAAACTCAGACTCACTCCAGCATAGTTTGATATGGAGCCTCATGCTCTAAGCAATTTTACTGGTAATACAGGAAAACATGCTTTCCCTGTATCTTTGTGCCCAGCTTTCGCACTCTGACCGCCAGCGGCGCCCTGTCACATAGAGCTGTTCGGGTGCCGTCAGATTGCCAGCGAGAGCCGGAAACTTCATTCCGGTAGCGGACGTGCATGCACATTGCAGCGCTAAACGCAATCAAGCGAGAGCGCTCAAGGTAGACGAGTCGAAGCCTAGCCAGAGCCCAGCCAAGCCAGTGATACAACGAGCGGCGCATCTCACTGACCCTCATTGAAAGGCGATTCGCCGCTACAAGATGCCGCGTGGGGCGAACGACTGCGCGCCCTATTAACTATTTGCCTGCGTAAAAACCCGGGACAACAAAGAAATCGGAAAACCCGACGCTCGAAACGGGTTCGGCCAGCTTATCTCCTGTGGCATCTTGGCGAAATCTGGGTGTCCTGCTCCGCAGTGACCATTCACTAAAGAGCCACACCAGCTTCACGGTCAAGTCTGCATTTCTTCAGGTGCATGACATTTCGAAAATCAAACTCGTGCCTCTTTAGACGTCGATATTGCCTCTACGTTCGTCCATGTATATGTAATGTTACATTTCGTCTTCTGTGACTAACTACTCACAGGCATTTCGGCGGTTGCAATAAGGCAGTTGCAGTTGGCGGAAAACCATGAAGCCAGGCGTATCTGTCAAGAACTTCGCAATCGCCACACTCTAACACTACTCCTCGACCTGTAACGGATTTAAATCAAGCAATGTGTCAAAGTCAAGGTTTTAGCAAATAAGGATAGCACGTCTAAGTTGGTCCATGCATTTGTGTCATCCCGTCTCGACTTCTGTAACTCGCTGCTTGCTGGCCTACCGGCATGTGCAATCGGGCGATTACAGCTGGTGCAAAACTCCGAAGTTAGGCTTGTCTTTCGTGAGCATCGCAGTTGCCACATCACACCACTTCTCGCCGACCTGAACTGGCTACCAGTCAAGCAACGCATCGACTTCAAGGTTTTTTTCTCTCACTTTCAGGTCATTTCATTATTTGGCTCCAGCCCATCTCTCAGGTTTACTCCCCCACCAGGCTAAGCATCGTACCACACGCTTTTCGGAATCCAACAGTCTACCAATACCTCGTACAAACCTTAAATCCTTTGGAGATCGCGCATTTAGTTCGTATGCTCCCAAAGCCTGGAAATCACTCTCGACTTGCGTCAGAATATCCCCTGACTTGACCACATTTAAAAAGAACTTGAAGACACCTATTTAGGACAGCGTTTAGTGGGTCCCTGTGATTTTTCCTTTATGTTCTTATGCGTGCTGACACTGTGCATGCTGCCACTAACCACATTTGCATGCTGACCCTGTGCATGTCACCCTAACCACGTTATTCAAGCTGTTTATCAAGCATAATATTACTCACCATTCAGTTGCGTTTCTTTTTGCAGTAAATGTAAAGCGCCAAGGAAGAGATTGAGTTCTCTGAGGGCGCTTTATCAAGCGCATCAATATTGTAATTATTGTTATTATTAATTGTAGGTTCTTACGTACTCTTGCTCTGGCGTGCCTATCCGAAGTACAACCCAATTGTTACAGTTATTGGCCGAACCATCACGGCATGAAGGGGAAGGGTGCTCTTAATTGGTTTCGTGCTCAGCTGCTCACGCCGGAATATCTTTCGTGTACGGAGGCGGCATCCGCTGCTACACACGCCAGAGGAACGGAGAGCGTCGTGCTTCATGCGAACGGCGGATACTTTCGCTGCCACACCCTAAAGAGATCCGATGAGAGTGCGTCGCTTCATTTTACGCAGCAACGCAGCGCAGCAACGCAATGTCGCGCCACGCATTGCGACTACCCGATCGTCCAATCCTCTAGCCAACACTGCCGAGCGCCTGGCTGCACCGCTTTACCTGCAGCGCAGCGCACGCACTGTTGCGCCACAGCCGGCATGCGAGCGTGCGGGCCACAAATCGACCGACCGACGAAGTCGAACTTTCGCACGCCCTCGGGTGCAAGTTTGCCTCGATTAAAGCAACTCCTCGGCAAGACTCGACCGCTTCGACGCTGAGCCGCCGTGTCGAGCGCGCAAGCATTTTCGCGCGCGCCCGAAAGAGCTCGCGCAGGTCGTCGCAGCGAACGGCGAAAGGCCCCCCCCCCGGCATTCGGGCGACGCAGCAGCGACGTTCGGGCTCAGCGCCTCATCGATCGCTCTCCGATCGCGGCGCGAGCGGCGACGGCGGCAAAAAACGCGATGAGATGACTGAGAGCTGGCAGGCAGCAGCAGCTGAACCTGCTGCTGCTGCTGCGGCGCTCGGCGCCGCTCGTCGCAGGCGTCGTCCGGACGAGCGAGGCGCGAAATCTCGGCAGAACGACGTCGTGCCAAAAAGCGAGGCGGTCCTCGTGCGCGAAGCCCGCTTGCGCGCGGGTGCCGTTGAAGTGGAACAGCATGACGCTCGTCTTGTTTCCGGTGGCGGTGTACGGAGGCCACGCCGTGTCCACGGTCTGCGGCTCGTTCGGGTTTCTGTGCGCGCGCGCGCGCGCACGGAAGGAAACAGCGAGGGCACGGCTGCCGCGGCGTCGCTAACCGGCGCTGACGTCTAAATGCGACGACAGCTCAGCTGCATGAAAGCGAAAGCGAAAGCGAAAAAAGAAAGCGAAAGCCGCGCCGGCGGCGCCGGTAGCAGGAGCAAACGGCGGGCACGCTGTCTGTCTGACTCTTTACCCCGTTTTGGCAAAGTTGGTCCAATATTGCATCACCGTCGAAGACAGGGCCGCCTCTGTGCTGTCACCGTACCAGAACGCATTCGAAAAAGGCACGTCCGCCGTGCTAGTCACGTTATAATCTAGATTTAAAATAATCCACATTACGCACGACTGCACCGAGAAGGCGGTTGTTCATTTACTCGAGTCCGCTCATTAAAGCGTCGCGCATGCGACAGTGTGAACTTAAAAAACCACACTCACGAAGCGAATGTAGGCAGCCAAATAGCGTGGCCTAATTCAAATATGGGGTGCAGATACTCGACTCGCCTAGTTTCCAGTTAGGAATGCTAAGCGTCTCGCAGAGATAAAGCTGCTCTCTGCGAGAAGCGTAGCACAAGCGTAACGCCTTATATTTCAAATCGGCGGAGAACGCATGTGACAGAAAGTTGTCCATTCTAAAAGCTTGATTTTTTCCGCATTGAGCGCGCCCGAAGCTCCGTGCCGGAGGCGCACCACCGGAAGGCGAAAGTCCTGCGATGCACCGAAGAGAAGCTGCAGCCTTATTCTAAGAGCTCGTCACTGCGCTCGGCTGGCTTCTTCAGGGCAGACTAGAAAGAATTGTTTCATTGGCAACTCATACTGTGCACTCGTTATTGACAGAAAGTGAATAATTTCCATCTTAGGATATAAACCACTTAAGTGTACGCTAAGGCACGCCGCTCCTAGTTCTAGAGCTCCTGCCAGTTTGCAAACGACAGAGCAATGCCTTGCGGCTGCACGCGCCGCCAGACCTCTCTCTCTTTCTCTCTCGGTCTCTCTCTCTCTCTCTCTCTCTCTCTCTCTCTCTCTCTCTCTCTCTCTCTCTCTCTCTCTCTCTCTCTCTCTCTCTCTCTGTCTCTCTCTCTCTCTCTCTCTCTCTGTCTCTGTCGCTCTGTCTCTCTGTCTCTCTCGGTCTCTCTCTCTCTCTCTCTCTCTCTCTCTCTCTCTCTCTCTGTCTCTCTCTGTCTCTGTCGCTCTGTCTCTCTGTCTCTCTCTGTCTCTCTCTCTCTCTCTCTCTCTCTCTCTCTCTCTCTCTCTCTCCCTTTCTTTCTCTCTCTTCCCCCCTCTCTCTCTTTCTCTCGAGCCGCAGGCTGGTCAGTACCCCGGAAGTCTTAGAATTAAATAAATAAATTAGGTAGAATTAGAGTTGAAAGTGAGACTCGCAAGGCTTTAGCTTAGGCGGAGGCAGCCCTTCAGCCAGATCCAGGGGGGGGGCGGGCGGGGCGGGGCGGGGCGGGAGGGAAGGGGACTAAGTCCTCGACCCCTGCCTGCTTTGCACACGCTCTAGCAGCCGATCAAAATGCTGCGATGAAAATATAACTGCACCTACTTTAAGTTCATCGCAGGCATCTTTAGCATTTAGGGCATCGAGCGCCAGGCGAATTCGGGGCTCGCGATAAAACCTCGACTGCGCTATGCGTACAGCTGCAGCCGGCGGAGCAGGCGGAGCACTGAGCGAGCGGCCGCACTGCCGGAGCCCCGGCCCCGCAAGTCATGTGTAGCGCCGCCAATTCTTCCGGGACTGAGTCAGCTGCCGTGGCGAGTGTAGTTTTGTTGCACAGTAGAGAGCCAGCCGATGCCTAACACCGACAGTTTATTCCCAGCACACGGAGCCCCAGAGCGCACGGCTTCCCTCAGCCCCTGCCCTCACACGACTCCCCTCCCCTGGTCGACTCCGATGACTCATCGACCACAACTGTGCACCGGCCAACCCTGATGGTGAATCCACCATCTGGCCACCAGCTGGTCCATGCCACATCAAAGGCGGATCACAGCAGTGCACTGGCCGACCCTGATGGTGAATCCACCATCTGGCCACCAGCTGGTTACTGGCCTCTGTCCATACCACATTACAGGCGGACCCCAGCTGTGCACCGGCCCCTCTCGGTGGTGCTTCTAACAGCTCACCAGTAGCTTATCAGAGGAGCCTGCATACGATACATACATGCGAACTACAGCGAGCGACCGCAAATCGCCTGCTGCCTCGCGGTCACGTGTTCGGGCATCCTTCGCCCACCCTGCCACTCGGCCCCATTTGAACGCTGACGGCTCGAACGCCCCGCGGCTGTCCGGCGACGCCTTCGCCCGCGGGAAAGCCTGCCGCAGCGAAACGCAGCCACTGCTGCGCAGAACACGCCCTTACTCCGGTTGAGCTCGTACAGCATTCTGCCCCCGAAGACGAGTGCCAGATCGTCTGTGTGCAGCGCCCCGGTCCGCAGCCATTCCGGTGCGGTCGGGGCGGCGTTCACCAAGCGCTTGCGGTCCAGATAATAGACATAAGTCGCGTTGACGGAGCCTTGCCCCGCACGCCGGTCGGCAAGCTCCGTCACGGGTGCCGCGTAGATATTGTCACCTTCAACGGAGAGGACAGCGTTGGCTAAAACGAAATATATCAAGCTAGCTAGTTACATATATATATATATATATATAATATATATATATATATATATTATATATATATATATATGCATATTTTTATCAGGAAAAAGATTTTTAACTAGTATATATACATTAGCCGGCGGTGCCCTGTCCTGCCGGGGCCGAGCGTGCTATCCGGACCTCCCAATTCAAGAACAGGGACTACAAGGCTTCCGAGCCGGTTATGGCGTCGGAGACGCAGTGCCGTCTCAAAGCCGTCCTCTCTGAGCTTGGGATGCCGAGTTCGATGAGGCAAGCTTCATTTTCTGGCCACCAGCTGCCGATTGCCCCGACCACGAAGGGCCTCGCCACTGCTGACCGGTAGCCAGGGGTCAGGAAAGACCAGGCAATGGCTGCATATTTATCGGGTCTTGTTCCGGGCCGCCACAATCAGAGCATCCTCGCTGCTGTCGAATGGCACCGTCACATCCACAATTACTAAATCAGTGCCGTTGTCAATGACTAGGCCCGGCTTGAGAGCCAGACCACCGGCTAGCGGGAAGGCGCGGCCTGCCGACCTGTAGTCGGGCGAGGTGGCCGGAAGAGCTCCGATTAGGCGGCCCAGAACCTGCTTGTGTCGGGCAGTGATTTCATGCAGCATCGGCCGGAAGTGACTCAGCACGTGGCAAGCGGTCTCTGCCTACGTGCGGCATAGGCTGCAGATGGTAACCGTCCCAGGGTATGTATATATGTGTTTGTGTGCGCGCGCGCGCGTGTGTGTGTGTCTGTGTGTGTGTGTGTGTGCCAGGCCTCCGCAGAACATATTTATCGGAAAATGGATAAAATACATTGTCTTGAATGCAGTAAAAATATCAAGACATTGTGTAGATGAGCAATATCAATATTATTGCAATAATTATTGGGCAGTTTAGTTTTTCGTAAATGTTTTAACAGCACTTCCAGAGTCCTCAGTCTGACCACATCGTGTGGATGACGGACTGCATAAGTCCGTGCAGCGTGTTCAATAGACGCAATTTTATAATTTTTCTTCCACAATCCCAATTCCAATAACCTCTCTCAGCTCGCTGCGCCTTACTACTTGTTCCGCCGTCCTATAAAACCACCTGCAGCCTTTTCTGCAGGCTTTTTGCTGCTCCACAGTATCCAGCTTCTAGACTCTGGAGCTGCAGCTGTGGTTAGCAGCGAAAGTGTGACGTCATTGAGAATGGCGACATCAACTGGTTAAGCATACCAAAACCACACCGATCCAAACCACTCGAAAGTTTTCAAATCGAATGCTGCTGAAAGTATTTCATCAAAGGCAGCACTGGTAGCGTCTCTGAACTAATTGATCTACTCAAAATCTACCAACATCTACAAGTGGTTTGATTGGATCGTTATGGACGAGCATGAGCTGAAGTTCTGCGGAAAACAACGCTAGAGAGAAAATACCGGCCTATCCAAAATGTTCGCCAAGACTTTGAAGAATTACATGTTCCGATTGATCACGGCTGTTGGAAAGAAAAAATCCGTGCAAGACAATCCGTCCAAAGACTTTTGCAAGTGCATTATCGCAATATCTTTTTTGGCTGGTCAGAAGATTCAATCCAATTTATTGGTAAATTCGTTGCGTTCATGCATGCCATTTCGATGCGTATTTTTGGTAGTCATTTGTGTAAATTGCGTTCACTACCTATGTATGTCTCTTGATTACATTGTCTGGAGAAGAAGTCGGAAGTTAAGAGCCCCAGGTTTTCCTAATGGAGTATGCTCCACTTCTTGATGAGGCAGCCTTCACAGCTGTCAGCCATGCGGAGTTCATCCGTGCAAGACTGCGGTGGTGCAACCTACCAGTTGAAAGAGGAGCCTGCCTGATTGGCAACAATAGATCTACAAACCAGGCAACAGCTAATCTCATTGATTGTCCTTTGTTGGATTGCAGCAGCTACCGTCTCAATTTTGAAATCGAAGCTGATATTGCACAATATCTCTTATCGGAGTCCGGACTGGTTGGGAAATTAATGTTGAAGCTGCCCACGCTCAAGGAGTCCGGTAGACTTCGCCTGTCAACATCATTGCGCCCTGTCAAACGACGTGTGACTCGCTGGCTTGAATTTACAAAAATGTCGGAACAGCTCGAGCGATTACTTCCCAATATTGATGATTCGAACCCCGAGCTTTACGAATTTATCGCCACGAAGGCCGCGCAAAGAAATTTCAATCGTCGGCATAAGGCGGCCTAGGCTGGTTTTAAATCTGTTACTCTCGCACTTCAAACTCACGATGGAACCACCGCCTCATCAAAAGTCCTGTTCCAATCACTGATTGCATCGTTTCCACCTGTCGACTTCGAGAATTACCGGGGAACTGGTGCAGACATTGTTCATGGTCCTGCATTTGAGACAGCCATCATAAAGATCCGGAATGTGAATGAATGTCAGTTGGGTTCAGATGAAACTGCCTCTCTGTTCACTCTCTGTTGAAATCAAAATTCAGTGGTGATAATTTTGATGCATTGTTCGACTCTAGCCTTTCCTTTGCCCAGCTTTTGTAGAAGCATAAGCGTTTGCAACAGGACCCACATCGGCTTACGGTAAGACCAGGTTTCAGCAGCCGACGATTATTATTGTTGGATGGCTTTTCCTACCTGAGCAAGTGGATATCTTCTCAGAAACGTCGAAGTCTGCAACAGCGAAAGCTCGAACGCTTCGGTTTCCTCGGTCAAAGTAGAGATCTATAGAATTTTGTGTTCGTTGCTGTAGCTGTGAAAATTGAAGAAACGGTGGAAGAAGTATTGAGTCATTGATGATAGAGATTAAAGCAAAAGTTATTTCAGAGACCAGCACTCGGCAATTATTGCATTGACATTGCACATCAATATATTTTATTTGCCTCGATTCCGATGACAATGTATTGTATTTTTTTACAAATGCAACAACATTGCACTGTACATTGTTGTTCTTGCTGTTATAATATAAATATATTTCTTGTTAGGCTTGAAAATCGAAAATGCAATAACAACAGTATCGTTCCACGGCCTGATGTAAATTCATTCGCATAGCACCCTAAGATGGCCTAATCTTTTGAATATCTCATTTCAAGTTCATCCAACAGCAAGCTGCCAATGGTGGCTGTGATATATCGCCCCCAGGTACCAAACCCTTCTTTATCTCAGATTTCTGCTTTTCTCTCATTTCGACTCTGTGTGCAAGAAATCGATCTAAATTTGTCATGGGTGGTCTTAACAATCATTTTGATAACTTATCTGACACGTCCAGCGCCGAATTTAGTTCACCGACTGACTAAGTTTCTCTTGTGGTTTATGTGCATGATCATATTCACATCAAGAGTAATGCACTCGACTAAATTTGCTCATAAAACTGCACGCTATCATCATCTATTATTACCAAATTCTGCTGATCTGACCAGATGCATACATCATTCAGTCTACAGTGTGCGCCGCCCTCCTCCGCACCTAAAGCCACCCGTGAGTTGCGAAACCTCAAGACCCTTGACAGCAATTCTGTCCGCCTAAGAACTTCTTCTTCGCCCTTGCTGGCCAATTCCTCCTTCCGACCTGTCTTAATTGGTTGAATGCTACAACGCGACACTCGCTGCGTTCCCAACGAGTCTGCACCTCTGACTAAGCGCACAGTTCGTTCTTGCACAGATGGCCTATGGCTAACCGCAGCATTAAACTAGCTAATATATAATAATACTTGCTGATTTAACAGCCTCTTTTTGTACAGCGACAGGAGAGCCTTGACGGCTATCGCCACCGCTTGCAGAGGCGATAAAGGATCGCCCACCGCAGGATTCGAACCCACGACCTCGGGGCCGAGGTCGTGAAAAGCAACCGCCTTACCGAATGAGCCATTACGGCTAACCACAGCTAGGGCTTCTAGGTGAAGTTTGAAAAAGCATACGCAAGATCAGGACTGACAAAGATCAGGACTGACAAAGATCAGGACTGACAAAGATCAGGACTGACAAAGATCAGGACTGACAAAGATCAGGACTGACAAAGATCAGGACTGACAAAGATCAGGACTGACAAAGATCAGGACTGACAAAGATCAGGACTGACAAAGATCATGACTGACAAAGATCAGGACTGACTGTTCGCCGACAGGCATACGAGGACTGCTGGAGATTATTCGAACCCATCCTAGCAATTTTCAAGTCTAACTTCGATAAAAATACTGTCGAATCACAGATTCACAATTAAAAATTACCAATGCCTGCCATCGAGCATATCCTTAACCGCTCCCAGGTTACCTCCTTACCTGTGATCACTATGGTGATCTAGCTGATCGCTTCTCTAGCTTCTTTGTCAACAATATAGACAAGATCAGGGAATCCATCCTTAGGGTGGCAGCGCCTCCTGTGGACTCTTGCATACCCTCAATCCATGCTGCACAGCTATTTCTACATTCTAGAATATCACGAGTGACCTCTTCCCGAAGTTCGTAGCCCAATCAATGAAGACAATTAGACCTCTAGACATTATTTGCACTTTCCTGCATCTACGATACGTAGATAGTATTAATAATACATTATTATAAAGCGCTCTCAGAGAACTCTTTCTAGGCACTTTACATTTGCTGGTAGATCTGCTGCCGGCATGCACAACTAACATTTTAATATATCATTAGCTTCTGGTCATGTCCTAGCAATTTTAAAAAGGACACTACTCAAGAAAGCAACACTAGAACAAGATAATGTAATAATATTAATAGTGATAAAGCGCCCTCAGATAACTCAATCTCTTTCTAGGCGCTTTGCATTTGCTGCAAAGGAAACACGACCCAATGGTGAGTGGAAATATCATGCTTGATAAACAACATGAATAATATGGTCAGAGGTGATATGCACAGGGTCAGCATGCAAGGATGGTTAGTGGCAGCATGCACAGTGTCAGCACGCACAAGAACATAAAGGATACATCATAGGGACCCATTAAATGCTGTCATAAATAGGTGTGTTTTTTAAATGTGGTCAAGTCCGGGGATGTTCTGACGCAGGTCGGGAGTGAGTTCCAGGCTTTGAGAGCACTCGAACTAAAGGCATGGTCTCCAAATGATCTGAGGTCTGTACGAAGTATAGGTAAACAGTTAGTTTCCGAAAAGCCGGTGGTACGATGCTTGGCCTGGTGGGGCAGTAGATCTGATAGGTAGGCTAGAGCCAAAGAGTGTAAGCAACTTCCGCCTAGTCTCCCTACTACCGTTCTTATCAAAGACACTGAAACGAATCGTGGCAGACCAGCTGAACTCATATACTGAAACTTCAAAGCTTGCTAGTCAGTTCCAGTCTGGTTTTACAGCTAAGCATTCTTACAGCATTGCTCCTGGTGTGTAACAAACTTCTCAGGAATGCAGACTTAGAAGGTAGTCTCTGTACTTTTTTCTCAATCTTTAAGCAGGTTTTGATACTATCATTCAAAAATTTCAGCTTGACCTCTCAAATCTCGCCTGAGCATCAATGGCAAAGCACTACAGCGGTACCGTTCTTATCTCAGCGGGAGACTCTGGACTATTAATGTAGACGGACACCAATCATCCGAGGAATCGCTGCAGTGTGGGGTACCTCAGGGCTATGCGTTTGGTCCAAATCTGTTCGTATACTCTCCGTCTTGCTCATGTGATTACCAGGCGCAACCTAGGCTAGGCTTTCACGTCTATGCAAATGAAAACAAAGCCTGAAACTTACTCCTGACTGACGACAGGACATTCTCCGACTTGACAACATTTAAAAGAAAAAGAAGCTAACGATGCATATATTCATCACAGCATTTAGTGGATCCGTATGGTTCATCCTTTTTTCGCTTATGCGGGTTGATACTGCACACGCTGCCACTATTTTGCATGCCGACCCTGTGCATGTCACCTCTAAACTTGTCATGCTTGTTGACATTTAGTGTGTTACTACAAACCGTTTGATCATGCTTCCTTTGCCACAAAGTGCCTATAAAGAGATTAAGTTCTCTGACGGCGCTATAGAAACATAGAATTCGTATCATACGATACTGGGCTCGAGCCCACGACCTCGGTCATCCAATCCATTCACCTAGACCTCCATCGTTAAAGGCGAGCTCCTTGGCCAATGCCCCAAACAAGCGCGTCATTCTAACGCTGCGGGCAACGGCAACGAAGCTCTCGGCATGCTCGGCGCGCTACCTACTGACAAAGTCGGTCGCGATTGCCAGCCTCGTTCGGTCGTCGTCGCAGCCGCCGGCGCAGTAGACGCTGCGTGCCGTCTCGGCAAGCGCCTCGGCATCGCCGGGAACGATGGCTCGAAGCTGACTTTCGAAGACGGCGTCCAGGACGCGCTGGCCGATGCCGCTCTCCAGGCTGTCGACGCCCAACGCCGCGGCCACCGGCGCCACATTGTCGTCGAGGAAGAGCAGGCCTTCCTGTGAGTTGTAGCCGCACAGGTACTGCAGGCGGCGGAAGCCGTCCAGCGTCAGCAGCTCGTCGACGTCGTCCGGCAGGAAGTCACCGTCGATGACGGGCGACCAGTCGGGCGACGGATCGCTGCCGACGGACACGAGCTCGAGCAGGTCGACACTCCGCAGTCTGGCGAGCAGCTCGTTCGCCGCCGCCGCTGGCACCACGGCGCCGCCGCCGCCGCCGGCGTCGCCGCTCACGTTGAGCCGCGCCAGCGCTTCGCGCGTGGTGCGCGCAGTGTTTCGGTGCACGCTGCGCGCCGCGCTTCCAGAGCCGCTCTGGGCGATGACTCGCTGGAAGAGGCCGTTGGCGACCGGAGACAGGGCGAGCAGCGAGACGCTGCGCGCGCCCGCCGACTCGCCGAACACGGTGACGGATCGCGCGTCGCCGCCGAAGGCGGCCGCGTTCTCGCGCACCCACTCGACGGCGAGCCGCTGGTCCCAGAGCGCGAAGTTGCCCTGGACCTGCCCGCCCAGCGGCCCGTCGAGCCGCAGGAAGCCGAGCATGCCCAGGCGGTAGTTGGCCGTGACGACGATGACGTCGCCCGCTAGCGCGAGCACGGTCGGGTCGTACGACGAGGCGCTACCGCCGACGAAGCCGCCGCCGTGGAAGTAAACCATGACGGCTCGCGGCGGCGGCGGCGGCGGCGGCGGGCCGCCGCCGCCTGCGCCAGACCGCGGCGTGTACACGTTCAGATACAGGCAATCTTCCTGTCCGACCATGCGGCCGGCGTGCATCTGAGGACAGGCCGGGCCGAACCGCGTGGCGCTGCGGACGCCGGGCCAGCTCGACGGCCTCTGCGGTTTGCTGAAGCGCAGCAAGCCGATGGGCGCGCTCGCGTACGGCACGCCCAGGTAGACGTCGACGGACGAGTTCTGGCCTTGCCTCCGGAACCCCAGTAGCGCGCCGTAGCGGGTGACGATGCGCTCGCTGTCCAAGATGACCGCCGCCATGGTAGCCGCAGCCGAGCCGGCGAGTAGCGTCAGCAGCGCCGCAGCCGCCATCGCGCAGCGAAGCGGCAGCAGCCGCGGACGAACCGACGGCGCCATTCGCGTGGGTTAGACGGAACTTGTTCGTCGCCTGGTAGTCGCCAGTCGCTTCCGCTCGTTATCGCGCGGACTTTCTATGGCTCTTCGAGTAAACAAGTGGTAGATCTTATCAACTCTCCAGCCAGGAGCTTGGCCTGCGGTCAAACTTTCACCATGAGCGGCCTTTGCTGAATGTCACGTAGATTAATTCGTTAATTAATTAATTAATTATCAAGTTACGCGGTTAATTTTCATGTCCTCGCTGCATGCCAGGCAGAGAGAAGAAGTGCTTCTTTCCCGATTCAGCCATTTCTAGGAAGCAGTGAAGTGGTGTTTTGTTAGCTGCGTAAAATGGTGACAGTATTTCATCCGCGAAGTTACTTCGATTTAGTGGCGTCACGGATAATGTAGCGGTCGCTGCTATTTGCGCTGGCGGTACGCGAGGGAAGCGAGTATAGTAAATATTTCAGGTAGTCCACGTAGCCAAAGTTTAGATGGATGGATTAGCAGAAGAATTAGCCCTGGTTTGGCCCAGGGGCTAAGGTGCTCGCCGCCTCGGACGACCGAGTTCGTGCGCTCGACCCCCGTGTAGCCCACGCGAAGCGCCTGGTTAGACAACAGGCAGAGTCAGGACTTTCACCGAGAGGGGGCGAGTGTACCAGCGTAGTTTCTATGCACAGAGGACGAGACCCGCAAGGTTTCCAAGCTGGGCTGGGGCAGATCCGCAATTAATGGAAAATATTATGGCGTAAGATCATCGTGTTAATTTGACACGAAGTTGGCGGTTGCTCATTGAGTAGAATTAAAAAAAAAGTTTCTTCGTTGGCTTTAGTGGCTTTAGCCTTAGGAATAAGGAGCGGCCCTGCTCGCTGCCAAATGCCCCTCTCCGTGCCTCCTAGGCTGCGCCACGATAGAGATTAAGTTCTCTTGTAGAGGCGTTGACTAAATGAATTATGAAATTAAGTTAAACTGCAAAAGATTGGCTACCTTGTTTTTCTACAACTGCAAGCGTCATATTAATCAGACTGACAGATATACAAAGTCACCGAAGCTCAGTGGGGAAGTCATGAAGTCATGAACTGCCTTGGCAGTCGTACATTTATCTGAGCTCAACCGAATGCTTACAGTAGCTCAAAACGAGTTTTTTAAACTACGCAAACCTAACTATGGCTCTGACATTTTTTCTGCAAATTTCATTGTTTGTTCGCCTAGATTCAATACATGTAATAGTCTAGGGTTCTAGTGACAAGCGATCCTTGGTGTCTTTGATACTTCTTGTGTATGTCTTGTCTAGACACACGATACTGTGTGTGACTCTGCATCCTGCACGGCTTTCTTTGCATGCATCCTACATCCTGCATGCTTGTCTAGGCTTTTTACCTCGCTTGTCTTAAACTCTAAGATATTTCTACTCTTGCAGCAACATTTAGAGCGTAAGGATAGAGATTTAATTCTCTTACCGAGCCATTCAAGTGAATCATTTTTTTTATTATTATTATTCTTATTGTATTTTCATCTGCGAAGGCCATTTTGACAAGGCAGCCAGCTTCCGCCCAGTGGCTAGTGGACGTAGACTACGAGTGCCGATTTTGAGGGCAGGGCTTTCCAGTTTCTGAAAGACAGTATATTTTGCCACGTGTAATTGGTTGGCCGCAGCATAGCTTAATTTGAGAAATTATTTGCCAGCCAAGTGCGGACGTGGGCATTGCAAGCCGCTAGGAGGGAAAGACCTTAAGCTGCTGCAAGACAAAAAAGAAGAATTAAAGCAAAATAAATCAGATGCAACTAAGTTTCATCAGCGTAGAAACTAAAGACACGATTTTACTAGGCCGTTAAATAGGCTAAAGGTAGATTATTTCTTAACATTAATTGTTTACGGTTTTTGAAGAGCGATCTCGATCAATCAGCGACTGACAAATACTGCTGCCTAGCCCAACTAGAGAAACTTGTACCATTCATTGAGCTCTCACGAACGCGCTCTCCATTGGCTCTTACGATTGAGCAAGGCACTGTGAATTGATCGGAAATCTTTGGCAAGTATTTCACGATTTGACTGTGCCAATACACTATAAGCAGGGTTTTTTCATCCTCGGGTAGCCAAAAGACACGGCTTTAATTGATACTCCCGCAGCCATCTTACCAAGATGGAAGTAAGGATGTGGCTTTCGAGGATTTCATCTCCGTACGTGGCTTCGCCGGGTGGCGCCAGGTACGTAATGACACTGACCGATGTCTGTCGATGTGCACCCTGTTGTTTTGCTCACTTGGTACTAAAGTGACACAGGAAAGGGTAGGCGATACCTGGGTCTTAGCCCTGCGGTAAGATGCTCGCTCTTCACGACCCAGGTTGAGCGTTCGCATCCTGCAGCAGATAATCCTTTTTTGCCTGCTGCAAGCGAGTTGATGGCCGCCATGTCATGTTCCAAAGTGACCTCTCGTTAGACGACCACATCAGCTTCACAGTCAAATCTGCCTACTTTCAGCTACATAACATTGCTAAAATTCGGGTTTGTTTAGATAACGATACCACGTCCAAGTTGGTCCATGCATTCGTGACATCCCGTCTCGACTTCTGCAACTCACTGCTTACTGGCCTACCAGCATGTGCGATCAGGCGATTGCAGCTGGTGCAAAACTCTGCAGCTAGGCTTGTCTGTCGTGAGCATCGCAGTTGCCACATCACACCACTTCTCGCCGACCTGCACTGGCTACTCCCTCTCTATCTCTCTCTCTCCATCTCTCTGTGTCTCTCTCTGTATCTCTGTCTGTCTCTGTCTGTCTCTGTCTGTCTCTGTCTGTCTCTGTCTGTCTCTGTCTGTCTCTGTCTGCCTCTGTCTGTCTCTGTCTGTCTCTGTCTGTCTCTGTCTGTCTCTGTCTGTCTCTGTCTGTCTCTGTCTGTCTCTGTCTGTCTCTGTCTGTCTCTGTCTGTCTCTGTCTGTCTCTGTCTGTCTCTGTCTGTCTCTGTCTGTCTCTGTCTGTCTCTGTCTGTCTCTGTCTGTCTCTGTCTGTCTCTTGTCTGTCTCTTGTCTGTCTCTTGTCTGTCTCTTGTCTGTCTCTTGTCTGTCTCTTGTCTGTCTCTTGTCTGTCTCTTGTCTGTCTCTTGTCTGTCTCTTGTCTGTCTCTTGTCTGTCTCTTGTCTGTCTCTTGTCTGTCTCTTGTCTGTCTCTTGTCTGTCTCTTGTCTGTCTCTTGTCTGTCTCTTGTCTGTCTCTTGTCTGTCTCTTGTCTGTCTCTTGTCTGTCTCTCTTCTGTCGCTTGTCTGTCTCTTGTCTGTCTCTTGTCTGTCTCTTGTCTGTCTCTTGTCTGTCTCTTGTCTGTCTCTTGTCTGTCTCTTGTCTGTCTCTGTCTGTCTCTGTCTGTCTCTGTCTGTCTCTGTCTGTCTCTTGTCTGTCTCTTGTCTGTCTCTTGTCTGTCTCTTGTCTGTCTCTTGTCTGTCTCTTGTCTGTCTCTTGTCTGTCTGCCTCTGTCTGCCTCTGTCTGCCTCTGTCTGCCTCTGTCTGCCTCTCTGTCTGCCTCTGTCTCTGCCTCTGCCTCTGCCTCTGCCTCTGCCTCTGTCTCTGCCTCTGCCTCTGCCTCTGCCTCTGCCTCTGCCTCTGCCTCTGCCTCTGCCTCTGCCTCTGCCTCTGCCTCTGCCTCTGCCTCTGCCTCTGCCTCTGCCTCTGCCTCTGCCTCTGCCTCTGCCTCTGCCTCTGCCTCTGCCTCTGCCTCTGCCTCTGCCTCTGTCTCTGTCTCTGTCTCTGTCTCTGTCTCTGTCTCTGTCTCTGTCTCTGTCTCTGTCTCTGTCTCTGTCTCTGTCTCTGTCTCTCTGTCTCTGTCTCTGTCTCTGTCTCTGTCTCTGTCTCTGTCTCTGTCTCTGTCTCTGTCTCTGTCTCTCTCTGTCTGTCTCTGTCTCTGTCTCTGTCTGTCTCTGTCTCTGTCTCTGTCTCTGTCTCTGTCTCTGTCTCTGTCTCTGTCTCTGTCTCTGTCTCTGTCTCTGTCTCTGTCTCTGTCTCTGTCTCTGTCTCTGTCTCTGTCTCTGTCTCTGTCTCTGTCTCTGTCTCTCCCTCAGAGCACAGCACTCAGTCTGCCAACGAACGACTTACAGCCAGCGAACTACAGCGGGTCAAAGAAGCATGCGGAATGTGCCCGTTCGCTTGTGTTTTCTCAGGAAGATGCTGTTAGCTAGACCGGCTGTACCCACCCAGCACTTCTTCCGGTGAATCCCCAGCATGCGGCTTCGTCGCCTCCCTTGACCGCTGTCGCTTTTAAGACAGACGTTGCGGCACGTCGGCAGCAGCAGGAGGGCTGGGAGCAGGGCTGCGGCCGGATACGTGGCCGCCGCCAGGGGCGCTGCTGCTTTTGCATTCGCCGACGCTGAGAGCGGCGGCCAGCGTTGGCCGCCGCCGGCGCTGGCCCTCGGGCGGTCATTCATTCGATGGCGCTCGTTGCAGGCGTGCTCCTTCGGTTCATCCCCGACCTCGATCAGCCGCGGAATGACATGCTGTTCCGCGACAACCCGTTCTGGGAGGTGCCCGACTCGGAGGGCGAGACCGCCGACAAGCACAGCGAGGAGATGGCGATGACGACCAGCCAGGGCGGGAACGGCTCGAAGGGCGGCGAGAAGTTCACAGCGCTGCCAGATGCCTAGAGACAAGTGACGACTTTGACGCACCCCTTTGACGGTACATATCCCTGCCCTCTTTGCTCTTTTCTAAATGCCAGCAAGCAACTCTTCCTCGAGTTGAATGCAATCACAAAACACCAGCTGATCCGATACTCTTGTTCGGTATCCCATCCAAGAGCTGATCACAGAATGCGAGGATAATAAGGGTGGCAAGCGTACACGTTTTCCCGCATGTAAAGAACAGCTGCAGCCTCCACCTGCCCGTCGGAATATCCCGAGCTGCCTTCCTGGGTACCCTTACCAATAGAAGTGCAAGAAGTCGTGGAAAGATGGTATTTACCTTAGTTTTGGTACGTCTATTTGTGAACTGCGTGGCCATACGTAGCCATGCAAACTCAGCATCGCCACACGCGGACATCTTCTGCACAGTGGGACAACGCATCCGCAGAATTCCATCGGACGTGCAGTTTTCATTTGAGACTGATCAACTCTTTTTAAATCAACACACGCCTGCTGCTTGGCTGACAAAGGTCAGCCGTGGTTCATGTGTGAGTTGCTGACCTCCACTGCAGACTCAACTGGTTGCAAATACAAAATCACGCTAGTCATAAGTGAGGTTTTTTATTAAGATTCGCGAGCCGTGTTTCTAATCTTCGAGATTATTTGCGGTCAGACTGCATCTTTAAAAGTCTCTACTGATTATGTTGCTGGCTTCAATAGGACTAAAACTGGTCTTGTTAGCATTATCATGGAACTAATGAATCGCCAAACGTAATCTTGGCTTTCGTTTTATGCAGATTACATGCAGCTGTATCTATGCTTTCATTTCTCCTACCATTTCAGCACGTCTATCTCAATATGTTTGAATCATGTATAGCTGACATTCGCACTAGGATGGCTGCACACTTTTGCAAATTGAATGAGGACAAACCAACCTAATAGTTATGGGGAAACCAAGTATGACTCGGAAACTTGAGAGATTAGTGATCAAGATCGGCTCTGTCAGCTCATCCCCGGTTGCAGCTGCACGAAATCTAGGTGTCCTGTTCCAAAGTGACCATTGGCTAGATGACCACATTCAAGCCGGCCTACTTTTAACTACGCAATATTGCTAAAATGTGGGCTTACTGAGACAGGAATACTACATCAGTTTTGTCCATGCATTTTTAACATCCCGTCTCTATTTCTGCAACTCACTGCTTGCTGATCAACCGGAGAGTGCAATCAGGTGCTTAATGTTGGTGCAAAAATCTGCAGCCAGGCTTGACTGCTTGACTGTGAGCGGCACAGTTGCCACGTCACATCACTTCTCACCGAGCTGCACTGGCTTCCAATCGAGCAGCGTATAGACTTCGAGGTTCTTTTACTCACTTTTAGATCCATTAATTCTCTGACTCTATTCTGCCAATCAGGTCTACTCCCCCACCAGACTAAGCATCGTTAACACCCGCTTTATGAATGAAACGTTTAAACTATACCTTGTACGTACCTCAAGTCTTATCAAGAGCGTACCTTTAGTTAGTATGCTCCCAAAGCCTGAAACTCAATCCTCACAGACGTCGTGATATCCCCCCTGAATTGACTGACGACATTTAAAAGAAATCTAAAAACGCACCTATTTATTACAGCATTTAGTTGGTCCTTGTGATTCGTTCTTTGTGTGTTGATGCATGCTGATACTGTTCATGCTCCGCTAACCATATTTTATATGTAAACACTGTGCATGTCGCCTCTAACCATGCTATACTTGCTGATATGGTGCATGCTACCACTCACAATTTGATCATGCTTCCTGTACACCATATTCAAAGAGCCTGGAAAGAGATTACGTTCTCTGAGTGCGCTATACAAAGTAGTATTATCATCATTATTATTATTATTATTATTATTATTGATGCTGATAGGGTCAAAGATCGATGCTGAAAGACTGAATGATGCAAGATCCCCGACGAATTCGACATATTCGCGTTTAACAAACGAAAATGCATACCTTGAGAACGCTAATTATCGCATCAGTAGATTTAGAGATAAGCTATTTCGCGTAGATTAGCCTCCACAGTGCATAATCATTCACACGCACAAATATACACAAACACACTCACACACACAGAGTCACTCTCTCTCTCTCTCTCTCTCTCTCTCTCTCTCTCTCTCTCTCTCTCTCTCTCTCTCTCTCTCTCTCTCTCTCTCTCTCTCTCTCTCTATCTATCTATCTATCTAATCTATCTCTCTCCCTCTCTGTCTCTTTCTAGTTCTCTCTCTCCAGCTCCAGCATTCTTTCGAATTACCGTAAGCAGTGAACAAGTTGGGTGCTTTCGAGGGCCAAAAAATGAGGACAAAAAACATAAAGGTTTAACGTTGTCCAGTTTGGACGTGGGAAATGCGAGTCCCTGACTTCCCGTTCACTTCGGGACCGAACCGAGCAGCATTTTATCGGTCCCGATTTCCTTTGGTCTGTTATGTCTTTGTAGCAGAATCACTCACTGGCTGACAGGGCTTAAGACGCAGTAACACTCAAGGACCATAGAGGTAATAATATGTAGACTATCTGACCTTAGGCATGCTTGAACATTTCTGATTTCGGGTGCATATTCGGTTCGCTATTGTTTTCACGATTGCAGATAGTAAAATTCAAGAAAGTTTAATAAATCTAAAGAAAAACTTATTCAACCAAAATCCGAAGTAAACTCCAACGGTTATTTAAAAATAGAGCACTAAACTTACGTTTGAAATGTCAAGCTGATCCATTAAATATTTGTAAATTTATGAAATTTACAAGGCACAAAGATAAGATTTATATAAAGCTGGGTAAAAGTCACCAGCGTGTACTTAAAAAAGCAGCAAGAATTCCTTTGCAGTAAGTGTAAAGTGCATAGAAAGAGATTAACCTCTCTAATATAGATGTATTATTATTATTGTTGTTATGATTATAATTATAAACATGTATTTTTATGTAAAAAGGCTCAACAACTTAGAAAAAATTGGAAATGATGCAGAGATCAGCAAATTTGTTATTTTTTGACATGTTGCTTGGTTGACGCATCTAGATCTCAATCTAGATGACAATCTATTTGTAGACATGCTGCTCCTTGTGGATATACCGAAGTGTCGATATCTCTGGTGCTCAGGTACTTTCAGTAATCAATTTCCGTTATATCTGCATAACCGCAGGAAGCACTGGTGTACAAAATTGTGCTAAGCATTGGAGGGAGGCCTTGTTATCTAATTACCACAACTTATTGTTTATGTCTTTTATTCTGATCGCCGCATGTCTTTTAAGCCGGTGAAATACATGGATCTCAATCCTATGCTATTTCTTAGCACAATAGCAATCTTTTCGGGTTTTGGCTGTCATTTTATTCTCTTTAATCAAATTAAAATACTAAAGAAACTGCGAATTTGGATAGGATCACTCAAGAAGTCGCCAAGACATCGCTAGCCTATCAAATGTATAAATTGAAGATCAAACGGTGTGATTACAATATGGATTTATTGAGCATTCGATGCTAGCAGCAGCTATCACAGTCAGTGCAAAATCGTGCACGAGATTTATATGAGCATAGGTTTAATGAATGCCAATAAACTGAAAGCAGAAAGAAGCTGGCTCGAATGCAATCATTGCACAACCACGTCGGCGTCGATGTTGAGCGTTCAAGGCCCACGTTGTGCTTACCGTCGACGCTCGAGTACTAATGCTGCGGCTGTCTGAGCCATCGTCATCTCATCAATTCATTGCTCTCAGCTCCGTCTACTGCACAGCCGCGATAGTCATTGCCTAATGGGCAGTGGTACTGATGTCCGAAAACGGTAGCCAGAAAGGCCTCACTAAGAAAAGCGTGGAGGATATCCGTTTCACTTCGACTGCAGAACATCATCCGTGCGTAACACAACCAGGAGCCAGCAATGCAACTGACTATGTACAGAAAGCTTCCAAGAAAAAAGGTAGGAAACCACGAAGAGCCAAGAATGAAAAAGTTGCCACACCTGCACCGCAGAACTCTTTGGTTGATGACTACTGGATTAGTCAGAAAAGGCCTAAGCTTCGCAGCGAGCTAGAACAGAATCAGTTGTGGGAAGGTTTGCCGTACGACACCGTGCGATCAAAGAAATCCACGAAATCGAAGCCTAGGTCATCCAATCTAGCATTCGCCGAGGATACAACGAAGAAATCGGCTGAAACTGAATCGTCTGAGAAGCAATCTTCGCTGCCTGATCATGCGAGCTCAGCCAATGAGCTTGCTTTAGCGCCAGCGGTTGAACGCAGGAACGTGCCCGAATGTCAAACCGAGCATTTCTCTGCAAAGATAAGACCAAAACCTCGCACTGTCAAGGCGGCAGCGGTGTCAAACGACGGGAAGGCCGCGCAGCAATCGAAATTGGAATTCGCAGCTGAACCTGCTGCCGCCGCCGCCTCCTCCTCCTCCTCGAATACGAATCTGAATATCGAAGCAATGGAAGTGCGGTCGCATGATCGATCTCCGAGCCCAAACTTGGCCAGCCTTTTTGAGTCGAAAAACGCTAGACGGAAAATCAGAGACGCGGTGATTCCAAAGCGAAGCCCGAGACTGCAGCAAAAGTCGCAGGTCGCCGGTGTGGGCGTCTTCAGAGGGGACGACTTCCTCTACATCAAGCTGAAAAGGAGCAGCTCTAAAGAAAGCCCTCTGGCATTGCGGCCGTCGAAGACTGAGGCCGATTCAGAGTAAGGCCGCCGCCGCCGCCCCGCGCGTGCGCGCGCCCGCACCTCACCGCGGCCGCCGCCGCCGCCGCTTGTCGCAACTCAAACGACGAGGCCGCTTCAGTTTCTGCTTTCGCCCCCGCCAGACGGTGAGCCGAGTTACCGCGTCCGCCGCCGCCGCCGCCGCCGCCGCCGCCGCCGCCGCCGCCGCCGCCGCCGCCGCCGCCGCCGCCGCCGCCGCCGCCGCCGCCGCCGCCGCCGGGTAGCAACGAGCTGATGAGCGTTCCTTGTGGCTCTCCGAGAAGAAATATTTTCCGCTTTACTTTGCGGCGTGACCTTCGCAAGCACGGTAACAGCGTTTAGGCCTGTCTGTCTGTGCATTTTGTCCAAGTTGGCTAAGCACGAAAGATGGAACGAACGAGATACAGCCGGCCGTCTTCGATGCAGTTTTCCAACGTTGCCCGTTCGAAAGAGAAGCGGCGGCGTTCTCCGTCGGCTGACCGCCGCTTATCTGACTTTCATTCCTTCCTTCCTTCCTTCCTCTAGAAGCAGCCAAGCAGTTGACCAATCTTGACCTTCCTTCCTTTCATTCCTCTAGAGCAGCCACCGAACAGTAGACCGTCCTAGTGGTCAGCGCCAGTCTACCGCCGAGCGCCGTCTACCTAGCGCTCTTTTACCCAGCGCTCGCGACCCGCGAATGCGCTCGCGCGAATGGCGCCCTGCGCCATTTTGCAGGCGCTCATTGGGCGACGCGTGTCGACACGGCGCCGAAGAACGCACTCCAAGCAGCAACCGCGTGAGTGACGCGGCGTGCCACCTGCCGGGAAGCGGTCGCGCCAGGCGGCTCTTGCCTTCTGCGCGGCCGCCGCCGCAGCCGCCGCCCGCTTAGATTCGCTGTATCGATTGGTGTCGCACGGGCGAGCCAAGCGAAGCGGCCCGGAACTGGCGCGCGCGCGCGCTGCGCCTCGAGCTGCGAGCTGCGAGCGCGCGCGCGCGCACTCGCTTCGGCATTTTCACGCCGCCCGCCAGGAGACGGCCGTCGCGTTGCCTTGGGGAGCGAATCCAACGAATCGAGCGGATGCAAACGCGAGGAAGAGGCGAAAGCGGTAAGTACGGCGTCCCCTCTCGTAACCGAGGCGACCGCTGGCTTCGTCCAGCGGTCGCAGCCGGGTACTGCAAGCCTGGCTCAGGGAGAAAGCGATCGTAGCAGGCGACCGCTTGCAGGCAATTCGGAGCGGGGAATTCGGACTCTGAGGAGGTCCAAACGGACCGGCAATCGTCTGGAGAGGACACTCGCTTGTCCGAATACGCCTACTTGCTCTGGTCGAGGTAAGCGCGCGTGTCTGGTTGTGCGTGCGTGCGTGCGTCGAGTCGCACTCACCGGAGAGCGACTCTCTTTCTCTCCCGTCTTGGCGTCTTGAGTTTGTCACCCAAGATCAGCTTAACGGCAGATTCGAGATGTCATTTAAAGAAAAAAACACATTGAAACCGCGTTCTAACAGCGGCGCCAGCTAAACCCAGCCGAATTGTGGCAGTGAAGGTTCTCTAGAATTAAGGCCTAATAATTGTTAAACAAGATTTTGGATGCTAAACAAAATTGGCTTGCTATTTCTATGCTATTTATATTGCGATTTATTTATTGCTATATTTCATTGCTCGCACATCATATGCTAACGCATCAATTGAAGCCTGGCGAAGCTTCGCACCTTTCGACCGTTGCCTGCTCGTTGCCTGCTTGAACGACCTGCCGTCCGTCGTTCAGCGAACACCGGAACCAGCTGGAAAAGGACAACCCGGAGCTCAGCAAGGAGCGCATCGATGCCATTATGCTGGTCACGTGGGATAGCTTGGATCCGAGAGAGCGCGCGCCGTACATGCAGCGAGCCCGATCAGCCGTCGGCGATGCATTGGCAACGGGCAGCAACAGTCAACCGGAAGCGGTCGGCAGCGGAAGCGGCGGCGGAAGCGGCGGCGAAAGCGGCGGCGGCGGCGGAGTCGGCGGCGGAGTTCGCAGCGAAGACGGCGGTGGCGGAGTCGACTGCGGCGGCGAAAGCGGCGGCGGTAGCTGCAGTGGCAGCAGCCGGGTACCCAAGAGCCGACGCAAGGCGAAAAGCCCTCGGCCCAAAGCGACGGCGATGGCCGGTAGGTGACAGAGCAGGACCATCAATCGGCTGCTGCGAGCACTTCTCCTCGGCGCGACGTGACTCGACTGCCCCAGCAGTGAACGCTCGCGGCGTCGCGCGTTCCAGTAAGCGACGTCGAGACGGTGCGCAGCTCTCTCTCTCTCTCTCTCACTCGCTCGCAGCCGTCACATGCAGCTTTCTTCCGCTAACGATCGCTCGCATTCAAACGGCCAATACGCATTCAAACGCCAAATACGAGCTTGTTTGGTCTCGCGTCTGTCTCGTTCACTTTCTCGCTCGGAGAGTCCGTAAAAATGCGTAGTCATCATTCTTCCGGGATAATCTTCCCTGCAGATACTCCTATTCGGCTGTTTGCAGTTGTAACTTTTAGCAGCGGCTCTCGCCACGAGTTGCCTTGAGGCTGACCCTGAAGTTAAATGCCATGAAAATGCCTCATGTTTCTCACTTTGCGCTCTTCTAGGTGGTGCATTGGGCGAGACACTGCTAGATAGGCTTTGCTTTAATTTCTTGTACGATATTCCTAATATAGCAATTGAATCGTTGGAATGTTGGAGAGCTTTATTACATGGAAAAGTTACGCAATTACTGGCTGGCTACCTCTCGGAGACCCTCTGGGTTGTCGTTTAGCATTTTGCTGTCTGCAGCAAGCTACGCTTAAATTCACTAAAGTAAATGGCAATAGTGCTACTAGCGCAATCGCATCTGCACTAAAATCCTTAGGCCACAAATACAGTAATCATAACGGTACTAGTCCTTGACGACGCGCAATAAAATACCTGTTAAACCTAAGCTCTGAATCGCGGCTAGTTAATTTTAGATGCAGTACCGATGGTAACCGGATAACTCGGTGCCGGACAATTCGAAGCGGATAATTCGGGACCAAAAAACGGGTAATTCGGAGCGGACAATTCGGAGCAGACAATTTGCAATGTATTCATTTTTTATATTTTAAACTTTTTATATTTTATTTATATTTTAATTCATTTTTTATATTTAAAAAATTTTATTTATATTACGAACACACTTTCAATTAGTGAGTACATAGTTTTGAAACCTAGACGCTTTCAAATAACCAAGACATTTAAATACACAATAAGTGAGCACATAGTAGCTAGGGGGATCAGTGTATATAAGCATGACTGAAAAGGTCAGTGGACAGACACCTTTGGAAATTTAAACTTGCAAGTCCAGCATCATAGTCTGTGAGACATTATGGATTGTAGTTAGTTATTTCGTTAGTTTTAGTTTTTTTAATGTGATTTTGTGCAAGAGTTGCTGATATTTGCTATGAATTTTTTTGCAGTAAGCTAAATTAACTTTACTTTATACGGTATTATAGTTCTATTAAACATGACTAATTAAAAAATTCGTTTAAATTTCAAATTGATATGTTTTAAATATCCTGCTCCGAATCGTCCTGCGCCGAATTGTCCTGCGCCGAATTGCCCTAGAACCAGTTCTGATATATGGTGGCATTCCAATTTTAAGGAACTCGGCAGAAAAAAGAAGTTGGTACCTTAATATAACAAATCCACGTCTGTAGCGTAGATCTGTCTACTGGATAGACACAGAAAAATGCATTTGTACGGCACCGGTCGCAGCAATAACTCTTGTACGACGCCACAACTCGACTGCATGACTTAGGCATGGCACAATAGGTAACGCGGTTGCTTTTCATGACCTCGGACCCGAAGTCATGGGTTCGAATCCTGCAGTGGGCGATCCATATTGGGCGATCCATATTGTCAGTTACCAATATGAAGCATCAATTCTTGTATGAACGGTATATTTTTACTTGAGGTAATGAAACTTTGCACTTTAAAACTTTTTTTAGACGAAGAACCTTCTTCGATTGCTTCGCAAAATGTGACGGTCGAACGGCGTGATCGAAATCGCTCTGAGGCTAGCTTCCGGAAGTCGGCGTCACGAGCTGCCGATGAGAAATTCTTTGCTCTAAGAGGAGAAGAGCAAAATAACGTTCTTCGACAAAAAATGATGTTCATGCAGAAGCACATGAGTAAAGCTCAATACTTGACGATGATTGACGAGTATAAGGTAAAAGTCATTGTCCACGATCCGTGAGTGTATATAGGGTTTGAACATTGACCTTGATAAGGCTGGCTATTTGCGGAGGACAAAAATATAAAACGCACCGCATGGCCATGTTTGAACGGCCATGTTTGAACGGCCATGTTTGAACGGCCATGTTTGAACGGCCATGTTCTTCGCCAGCTCAAGAAGAGCTGCAGCCCGATAAAAGTAAAAATAGGCTGCAATTTATTAAACAAGCTCATTCATAAAGCTGCAACCTTAGCAACTGTCATCCTTCTTGCAGCGCGAGAGATAATGAATTGATGCATTGGAATTTGGATCTGTATTAGTTAATTCCTCAGGATATCTGTTCTTGTGAAGAATCCATGATCTTTGAATGAGACAACCTTCTACGTGAGAGCATGGCAATACTGGCCCGTCAACGTGTCGAACAAAATTTTTAAAGAGATATTTGGATCGAATCGTCCTATGCGAAGCGAGCCCATTATAGCAGCGGTAGCTCAAAAGGCTACTGACTGTAAATCGCCATTCGCGGATAAATTCGAGCACAAATGCTCACCTCTGCTTCTGCTCGCTTGCACTCGTCTGCTCGCCGACTGCAAATATTCTGTCACAGACAACCAAAACGGGTTCTTGCCACAGCGTTTTCCGTATGGTAACAAACTTGGTCTAAAGCACGGTACCGTGTCAATTTTATTATAGAATGTCTGGTACTTTTTAAGTGGTTTGGTATTCTTGTTTTAGTTAAATGAGTGGCTTCACATTTATTTTAAGAGTCCAAAATTTGTCATAGGCCTGGCTGACAGGAACTGAGGTTCTGGAAAGCAGTACTCTAAAACATTCAAGTAAATTATTCCATTATATTAAATGGTGTGATTCAATTTTGTTCAGTGCCGATTTTATTCATTTCAGATTGCATACAGAAACACAAAAGATGCTGTTTTGGAAAATAGTGCAGCCAGCGATCAGCTCTCCTGCCGAGAGTACTTAGAGAACGTATCCAGAAGGCTGTTGTATGGAAGACTTAAGCACTACGAAAGAAAGCTCTTCCGTCGCAGCAGCGCACAACCACAGAGCGAGGCTTTTCATGCCTCGGAGCAGAGCAGCAGCAGCAGTGTTAGTCACCCATACTATCTCGGCAAGCCGCAGCAAGCCGCTCTGATATCGATGCTGCCGTCACCCCAATACGAGCAGCAGACGAATAAAACAGATCGCAGTTCTCCCACTTCCGGACGTCATGCACTTATCGGTGTGCCATACCAAGCATTTAGCCCATTTAGAAACTACATGGAATTCGAGGACGATCTTGGACTTGTCTTGTCTGCCATAGCTGATCACGAAGCTAAGAATCGCCAGGAGGTGAGCGATGCTGCCTGTGTACACCAGCACTAACGCTTTGACATGAGTGATCCACAGACTAGCTATATTAATTTTAAAACTCCAAGTCTGGTGTAAGGTTGTGGAATCAGACGCATGGGAATTTTATGATAATAAGAGCAGCCCTCCTTCGTCTGAGAAGTCGTGTGAGTAGAGGTCTCCTTGGCCTCACTGCCACCTCACTATCATGTTTCCAGTGGGTCTTGAAGAGGCCATATTGACATGCATATGACAGCTTTACAAGCTTAACAATTGGATACAAACAATCAGCTAGAAAATGCGAGCTAAATACTAGTGAGTCGTCCGACGCCCCCTTTATTTCATTAATAGATTAAGGTTTTAGGGGGAACTCAGAGTACAGCACCCGGTTGTAAGCACCGAAAATGTAGATCAGAAGAATGAGGAGGCGCAGGCCTAAGGCAAATGAAGGAGAGATAGATAAATGCAAATTGTAGCTTATTCAGCAGCTGCATTTAATGAGCCCTGGGAATGTCAAAAGCCAGGAAAATATAAAATGCTACTAGCCTTCTGTTTCCTAGAACTTAACTGATTTTCCTTTTGAGTTACAGAGGTGGTGACATGATATTACACAGGGTAATGCATGAAAAATGAAACTTTCAGCTTGTAAGTTCGTCTAGATTCTTACACTTGGGTGTTGTGACGCCGATACACTAAAACAAGTTTTTGTTGCAGTGCTTTAACGTCGGTATTCTTAAGAACAATGTGCTGACTACAAGGATGGCAAACAAGGTAACTACTTTATCTTTCAGTAAGAGCTCTGGTGATACAAATTGCTGTTTCTCATATGTGTCAAAATAATAATTATGATAAAATAATGATAATTTATTGTTATAGCGCCATTGAAGAAAAAATAATCTTTTTCTAGGCACTTTACATATGCTATAAAGGAGGCATGATCAAATGATCAATAGCAACATGCAGGATATCAACAACCATAATATGGTTAGAGATGACGTGCACAGTGTCGACTTTTAAAATATGATTAGTGGTAGCATGCACTGGGTCAGCAGTGATAAATACACGAAACAATAACAAGGACCCGGGACCTGACGATGCTGTGAGTAACACGTGCATTTTAGCTATAATAATAATGTACTTGATAATAATAATAATGTACTTGATAAAGCGCCCTCAGAGAACTTAATCTCTTTCTAGGCGCTTTACATTTGCTGCAAAGGGAAATGCAATTGAATGGTAAGTAAAATCATGCTTAAAAAACAAACAAAATGAATAACATGGTTAGGGGTGACATGCACAGGGTCAGCATGCAAATGTGGTTAGTGGCAGCATGCACAGTGTCAGCACGCATAAGCACGTGAAGGACGAATCACAGGGACCCACTATATGCTGTCGTAGATAGGTGTGTTTTTAAGTTCCTTTTAAATGTGGTCAGGTCAGGGGATGTTCTGACGCAGGTCGGGAGGGAGTTCCAGGCTTTGGGAGCATACGAACTAAATGCACGGTCTCCAAAGGATTTGAGGTTTGTACGAGGTATTTCTAGACTGTTGGATTCCGAAAAGCGGGTGGTACGATGCCTGGCCTGATGGGGGGTATGTCGGAGAGATAGGCTGGAGCCATAGAATGAAGGGACCTAAAAGTGAGCGACAAAACCATGAAGTCAATCCAATAGCTACCTTTTGAATATCGTCAAGTCAGGGGATCTTGTGACTTCTATCGGTAGTAAGTTCCGGGCTGTAGGAGTATGCAAACTAAAGGCACAGTATCCGCAGGATTTGAGGCTGGTTCTAAGTATAGCTTGATTTGATTTGATGCTGGCTACGTAGCTAGCTACTAGCTTTAGAACTAGTTACGATTTAAGTCAGAAATTCCTCTCCCATTCAGTAAAGACTAATAGTCTTCTAGCCCCATATTACCACTGTTCTGCTTGTACGACGCTTATATCTGCTGCTGACATGCATTGCGAACATAATAAATATGTCATTAGCCTCAGGTCATGTTGCTGCACCTTTCAAATAGGCTGTTGTGAGGCCACTAATTAAGATAGCATAGCTAGACCAAGAGGACTTGAGTAGCTTCCGTCCAGTCGCCCGTTCGTATCAAAGACACTAGAACGAGTCATGGCAGGCCAACTGAACTCAAAGCTAGACCTCAAACATAGCAAGTAAGTTTCAGTCTGGGCTTAGAGCCAATCAGTCAACAGAGTCATTACTGCTTAAGCTTTATAACAACCTTCGCATGAATGCAGAATAGGATTAAGTCTCTCTATTTACACACTTGATAAAGCGCGCTCAGAGATCAAATATATCAATTATATATATAATTATTATTTTTACTGTATGTATGGATGAAGTCCGCTCACGGATGGCTGCAAACTTTCTTAAATTGAATTACGATCAAACGAACTTACTAGTTATGGGCAAACCAATTGTGATTCAGAAATTAAAAAATATAACGCTGAAAATTCTCTCAGCCACCGTAGCTTCTGTTGAATCTGCATTTAGTGTAGGTGTCCTGTTCCTAAGTGACCTTTCATGAGACGACAACACCAGCTTTAGAGTCAAGTCTGCTTACTTTCAGCTACATAGCATGGTTAAAACTAGGGCTTTTTAGACAGGGAAATCACATCTAAATTGGTCCAATCCCGTCTTGACTTCTGCATCTCACTGCTTGCTGGTCTACCGGCGTATGCAATCAGGCACTTAACAGTTGGTGCAAAACTCTGTATCTTGTCCGTCGTGAGCATCGCAGTCGCCACACCACACCACTTCAGTCACCACACCACACCACACCACTGTATGTAAACTCCAGAAGCCGTTCATGGTTGCTTGTATTTAAGCCAGTAATTAAAGGAGAGAATCGTGGGATCTTTACTATATTTGAAAAACTTCACGAGTTTAACTGCCCACTCTTATCTCAACGCTGCAGCGATTTGTCGAGACACTTCCTAGTTACGATGACTATTGATTGGTTACTGTAGTACTGTAGAAGCTCGATAGAAAGGCCGACTTTCTGAAATTAATATTGCTTCGCTTAACTATTTATAGTTCTGGAGAATCCTACGGGTGGGCTCAAATTCAATCTTTTAACAGACTGCTGAACTTGACTATTGCTTTTTTCAGAGTGGCATATTACATTCGAGCCCCAGCTTGGAAAAAATTGTGGACATGCTAAAGTCATGCGACCAAAGCCAAATGACCTTAATGGTAGGCGATCGATGCATTACAGTTCCTTGCATATACAATGTGCTGATGGAAGAAGATATCATGACCGAACTTTCGGCTTCAGCGTCAACGTTGCCTATATTAAGCCTGGATGACGTTGAAATTGAGATTGACGACGGCTCCGAAGCGTCTCCATTCGGTTGCAGTAGTGCTGCACTAGTTTTAGAACCTAATTCACATCTTGTATGCTCTTGAAAGCTTGTGAATACACTGATTACCTTGGTCACGGGCTGGCACTGAACGAGACTCTCCCAAAGCTGCCACCGTGCGTGATGCTCTTGAGCACATTTGGTCACGGGCTCGCAAAGCGTTGCAGCGTGCTCATTGCTGTTTACTGAAGTTCAGAGTTATTTACAGTTTGCAGAGACTCGGTTTGTATGCAGGTGAAAGAAAGCTCGCCTGTTTTTTAATCAGTGCACTATTATTGAGCAGTTGAGGTAGTGAGTAGCTTGGAACTAGCAGCTCAGGACCACTGAAAAGGATGAGAAATAGTCAGCAGTAGGAGAGCAGTTTTTGTTTCGTAAGAATTTTGGAAGCGAGTTCGACAGTCCTGCAGGGCTAAAGGTTCTGCTCCACAGTCTAGGACCTGCAGAGCTAAAGCTTCTACGCTAACAGTCCTTAAGCGGAGAAATGGAACAGCTAATTTATTGTGCATATGGGACCTGAGGCACGGAGAGGCTGAATCTGGTGCAGCAGTTCAGCTAGGTATAGAAGATCCAAGCCGTGGTGGGCCTTATGGGTTAGCCTAAGAACTTTATACTATCTGAGCATTATTAACTGTGCTTGTTTCCCACTAGGTATGCACGTCTATTTAGAAACCGTAGCTATGTTAGGGGTACCAGACACAGCACAACCTCAGCTCGATCTTGTGGGCGTGCACGTGAAGGCTAAAGAAATGACTGCTTTATAATAATGATAATGCACTTGATAAAGCGCCCTCAGAGAACTCAGTCTCTTTCTGAGCGCTTTGCATTTTCTGCAAAGGGAAACGCGATTGAATGGAGAGTTATATCATGCCTGATAAACAACATGAATAACATCGGATACATGTACAAACTGGCTGACTCACAGCAGGTAAGGGACCGCATCTGTGGCGGGCCACTTCCTTACATCAAAGGCCGACCGCTGCGCCGAGTCTATTGCCCAACACCTGCTGCAGGTGGGGGGCATACATTAGTGGCCGATACTGCTGCACTAATTACAATAACAGAAGCAGCAGGCTCACACAGCACGGGGCTTTCACACGGCTTTTACATAATTTGCTTACTATAGGCGACTTGCTAGAATGCTTGTACGCAACGTTTAGCTGATTCTGGACGCCCGTAACCATCGGTCGCTGTCGAATGAATTCTATACGCTGCGGATGGGGACGGGTCTTCTTATTGATATATTATATATCTTCTTATTATTATCTAATTATGCGTAAAGCACTTCCTTCACGCTGCCGCGTTCCACCACCGTTGGCGTTAATGCCTCAGAGCGGACGTGTCGCGATCGCCGCGACTCTTCAGGTTCCGGAACTTCACCGCCACTATTCGAGCGGTGGCCGGTGCTAGTGCTTCTGCGAGCGCTCTGCCAGCGGCCTAATTGTTTCGAGACGAGGATGTCACTACACCGCGTTTGCGGCTGCAGTCAACGAGTGCCCGCCCACGGACTGGAACGCCACGCGGATCATGTAAATCGCAGATCAGCGGCCCTCTCAAATACACTTCGCGGTCTATGATCTTACAAGCTTTTAGTCTCGAGTCCGATGCCGGCTTCACAGCGCCAAGCGAAAAATAAATCGAGCGGGTGTACACCGTCTCTCCGCACATCCGGTCGCCGTCTCGCCGCACAAGACTGCCATATAATGAGCAGCCAGCCGCCTCAGACGGAGCGACGCCGGAAGCGGCTTCCGCTCAAGGGTCAAGGCTCAATTCAGCCCGCTCGCCGCGAGCGCCGTTACAGCACGTTCCTCTTCAGGGTCCTTTCTCACGGGTCCAGCTCAATCGCTAGGGTATCGCTAAAGTTAACCGAAAGAATTTCAACTCAATTCCAGCCATCTTTCTATTTAAACCATTCGCAGCGAGCGTATTCGCCGCGCGTTTCTCATCGGGGTCCTCAGCCGTCGACTGGCCAGATCGAGGTCGGCGCTCGAGCGACGGACGCGTCCCTTCCGCCGCCGCCGCCTCACCCCCGCCCTCCGCCTCGGCGCGCCACCGGGCGGGCGACAGCCAAAGGACGGTCTGACTTCAGCGACGGAGTGAGGCGACAAAGGAGGGTGACTCCGAAAGACCTTTCGAGGCACAGGAGTCACGCACGACGAGTCGCGACCTAGATGTCGCACTGCTTCAGCTCGGCACAGCGAGTCACCGCCGTTCCTTTCTCCGCTCGCTACTGAAATGGCAGAGATAGAATCGCCGCAGCTGCCGCACCTTCAGCTGCTGCTGCTGAATGTTTGCACCTGAAGTTTATTGAGCGAGTGCCGCGCCGTCATTTCGTCTCATCTACTATGGATATACATAGAACAGCCAGCGATAGAATAACTTTGAGTGCCCGTTGTGACTTTGTTTCGCTATATCGCATCCGTAAAAGCCTTAACTTGAACGCTTCGCAATACATACTCTAAAAATAAAGTTTATTCAGGCGATTCCGAAATTTCAAATTGCTTAAGTTCTGGAGAGTTCTCCAGGTTTATCGTCGTCATTCTGAAAACCAGTCTTTAAGTTGTCAGACTCTGGCTAATCGCTTGTGTCCTTTACTCACTCCAAGTCCCTCGCAGGCGTTGCCTTTCGCTACCACTTTCCCACAGCTTGCATCACACAACAGACCGACGTGACGCCATTTCCTCATTTGCCCTCTTCCAAAAACAAGCTGAAAACCATTTCCTTCGGTTTGTCTGAGTGAATTGTCTTTTTGAGGTATGACCTTATGAAACCATTCACGTTGTGACTATGGGCTACGGCGACATGCTCTTGCAAAAACGCCCTGTTTTCCCTTTGTGACTTTACCCGTGCATTATTAAGCGAGTTTTACCGGCCGTCGACGGTCCTACTAAAAGGCAGCTGTGATTTTTTTCTACGTGCACTGGGTTAATTGTTTTTTATGTTAACTGTGTGACTTTTTATATTGCCTAAGCAGGAAACCTCACTTTTCGTTAGCTGTTGGTTGCTGATTCTCGTGTATTGCGTTTAAAGCGCCAGCGTAGAGATAAAGTTCTCTTACGTGCTGCGAAAAAATAATAATAATAAAAGCATACCTGCTAAAGTGTCCTCAAAGAACTCAATCTCTTTCTAGGCACTTTACATTTTCTGCAAAGGAAACACGATCGGATTATTAGTGGTAGCACGCTCAATAAACAACATGAATAACATGGTTAGGTGTGGAATGCACAGGGTCAGCATGCAAGTGCGGTTAGTGGCAGCATGCACAGTGTCAGCACGCATAAGCACTTAAAGGACGAATCACAGGGACCCATTCTTATCAAACGAATCATTATTATCAATAATTCTATTAAGGCCGTGAGGCGTGTTTTTAAACATGCCTGCATGACCTGGTTAGAACCGCTAAAAGAAATTCAGGAAGTGGATGGAAGGAAAACCAGACAAGCTGAAGTTATCGTCGGGCTGCGAGTCTTCTGTGAATTGCACGCATGTTTATTTTGCATCCTAAACAGATTCTATTGCGATGCCAACGATTCGAAACTCCCAAAGCACCACTAGAAAAATAAATCTCTGCCGTCACATGGCACGATCACTGAGCGCCAGCGATAGCTCCGCCACTGCTGTCATTAGGACGCCCGCTTGATAGCGGTGCGCATGAATCCAGGCGATTAAGGGCACTGCCCGCTGACTCAGAGACAGCCGACTCAGTCCGTTAGTGCGAGCCGTTGGGGCTGAAAGGACAGCGACAATCAAGTGTCGGTGTCAATAATATTAATAATAATGCACTTGATAAAGCGCCCTCAGAGAACTTAATCTCTCTCAAGGTGTTGCAAGTCTCTGAAGCAACGGTCGAGACGAGCTAGCAAAGCCACCAAAATCCTGCGCGCACGCGCGCGAGCTCAGTATTTGGCCAGAATGCAAGCGGAACTGCTGCTGCTGCTGCTGCTGTCCGACGGATGGAGAGCAAAGCCTGACCCTCGCTTGACACGACGGGCGAGCGCGCGGGTCACAATTGAGTTCGTCGGACGAAATCTTTGCTCGAGCGCTCGCCGGCAGCGTGCGCTTGGGCGCTCCCGAGCTCCCACGATGCCGTCGTGAGGAGTCCTCGACGACGAGCTGCCTCGCCGCTCTGCCATGGTCGCGCTTGCTCAGCCAGCCGCAACGAACGCACGCGGCAGCCGACGCCTTCGGCCAGCACTCCTCCATCGCTCGCGGCGGTGCAGCAGCGAGTCTGAGCGCAGCGGAAGGGCACGCCGGAAGCGCCCTTCCGCTGCGGCGCAGCAGGAAGCGGAAAGCGGAAGCGCGTCATGCGTCGTGCTGCCCAGCCGCCGCTATCCGCCCGAGTCGTCGCCACTCGGTCGCCGCCGTTTCCGTTTAGCTTACCGTGCGCACGACTACGATTTGCGCGTCGGTTCGAGCCCGACTCCCATTTCCGGTTCTTTCAACAGCTTGCTGTGCGCGCTCTTCACCGGAGAGATGCTGCGATGTCAGAAGGCCATCTTTACCTGCCCACTGTGCACTGTTGGAAGATACGTGAGCTTGCAAGTCGTGATGAATGCATCCGACAATTACTTGAACGTCGCCGAAATATCCGTCTACGGAGTTCTCCTCCAGTTGCCGTGACCTCTTCTGGCCGACCGCCAGCACCGACGAGAACACCTCAGATCGGAGGTCGGTGAATCGCCGCCAAACAGGGAGGCGTATTCGAAAATTCCGATGCACTTCGGCCGCCGCCGCCGAGGCGCGCTCTACCTGTGTTCAAGGGTCGCTGGATTGCTGCGGAGCGTTTTAATATCTCACGAAAGCTTCTGCTTAGGAGACGAGCCTCGCGAGGCGACGACCTTCGTGAAGACGAGGCAGATTGCGTGACCCGCCGCAGCTAAGGCGCAGTCAAAGCGGGCGCCACGTCCGCGCTCGCGGTGACGTCAGTTATTCGTGAGAGTTCGTCGATACGAAAGGCCTTTTTCGCAGCGTGCAGTTATCTCACCCTTCTACTCAACGATCTTGCAGTATTTCTCAGCCCAGCGAGGCTCGTGTGCCTACGTTGGCGTAACTGTAACTCCGTGTCGTAGCGTGCCCGTTGTTGAGACGCGACGTCGGCGGCGGCACCCAAATTAAACGGTATTGTGCGACTCCGGCCGCGGCGGCAGCCTTTGATGCGCAGAGGTTTTTCGACTTAAGCGCAGAGCTTTCCACTAAAGCTACAAAAAGCTTAAAAGTCTATTCAGGCCAACTGCTCCAAGTGGGAGGACGTCCGGAAGAGCAGCCAAGAGCGCACAGCTCGCGACTACGCGCGAGTGCCGCCGTAGCGGCCGCCGCGTAGAATTTGCAGACGCAGCCGCACGCGTGCTGACACTGTGCATGCTGTCACTAGCCATACTTGCGTGCTGACCCTGTGCATGTCACCTCTAACCACGTTATTTTAGTTGTACATTGAGCATGCTGCCACTAACCATTCGATCGTGTTCCCTTTGCAGCAATTGCAAAGCGCCTAGAAAGAGATTGAGTTCTCCGAGGGCGCTTTATCTACTGCATTACTATTATTATTATACGCCTAAATCCAACTTAATCTAACACCAGAATCCACGAATGCCTGGCTGAATGTTGTCGCACGGACATTACCACGAGCGACAGGCAGCGAGCTAAAGCGCCCGATTGGTCGCCATCACAACTGAATCGCCCTCCATAAAAGGCGTGTCGCGGCGCACCGACGGTCTGCGGACGATCTCCGTTGCGCCGGTCTCGCGCGCGTCACGTGAGCAGCGCACGTAAATTTCCCAGCCAGCTTTGTTCGAGTACGACACGCAATTATTCCTGGAGGCAAACGGAAGAGTGCGGCTGCGGCAGGTCGGTGGCGGTGAGTGCGCTCGGCTGGCTATGACGTCAAAGCGAAGAATGAAACTGCCTGCCGCCGTCGAGACGAGCGCTGCTGCTCTCAATACGATCTCTTTAGTCCATACAGTCTCCTTGGACACGGCGGCTATACGGCGGCCGTGCGGTTACAAAGGAATGATAGGTGTTTTTCGTAGAGGAAGAAGTCAAAGCTAGGCCTGACGGCTACAGCGAGCGACCGTGCCAGTCGGTCGCCGGATGTCTCGGCCGCCGCGCTCACAGCGGCACGCTCCAAGTCGCCGCGCGCTGGGAGTCAGCGGGCAGAGCTCGGCGGCTGAGAGCCTGAGCGCGCTAACGGCTCGTTGACGCAGTAACGGTGCAGTTTCCGCAACCGCTTGCAAATACTGTGTATTTTTCGGTAGCATTTTCTTTTATTTTTAGCGGTCGGCGCTGCTCCGGATCGAATGCGACAGGCCGCGGAGTCAATTTGGCCCGCGGTCGACGCGCGCTCGGGAGCCGAAAGCGGAAGAAGCGAAGGCTCCCGGAGAGCGCAGACAGCAGCCGGAGAGCTGCGACGCTGGAGCGCGCGCTGGAGCTTCGCTTGTTTGAATGGTTCGCTTTGTGCCGGCCGCCGACAATCGCGGGCCGAAGCCACTTAGCGGCGATCGAACTTTATAAAGCAAGGCGCGTTAAGGGCGTTCGCGCGATGGCCACAGCGAGGATGGTCGCACCTGCTGCTGCTGCTGCGGTCTGCTGCTGCTGCTGCTGCTGCCTCGTCCTCGCCGCGTGCTGCGGAGCAGCAGGAGGAGCGGCGGGTGAGTCGTCGATGCGATGGCGGCGTGCAGCGGCTAAGACTGCATCCTGCGCGACGCAGTCACCTGTCTTCGTGCAATCAGCTCGCGGTCGTTTTGAGTCCTTGGAAAGCGAGAAAACACAGCGAGTCCAAATCTGTCGAGATTGTTTCCCTTTGCGATTCCAGTAGAAGTGATCTCTTTACTTTCTCGCTCTCACTCTTGATGATGGAATGCAATGCACGGTGATGGAATGCAGCGTGAGTAGACTAGCGGCGTGCGACGCTTGAACAAAGTGTGTCTTTGAGAGAGAAAGAGAGAGAGAGAGAGACAGACAGACAGACAGACAGACAGCCAGACAGACAGAGAGACAGACACGGAGAGACAGAGACAGAAAGACAGAGAGAGACAGAGAGAGACAGAGAGAGACAGAGAGAGACAGAGAGAGAGAGAGAGAGAGAGAGAGAGAGAGACAGAGAGACAGAGAGAGAGAGACAGAGAGAGACAGAGAGAGACAGAGAGAGAAAGAGAGAGACAGAGAGAGACAGAGAGAGAAAGAGGCAGACAGAGACAGACAGACAGACAGATAGACACACACAGAGAAAGACGCAGACAGAGACAGAGAAAGAAAGAGGCAGACAGAGACACAGAAAGAGCGTCCTTGAGCTAGAGAACGTACGAGTGGTATGTGTCGTGGTCGCAGACGCTCAGAGCGTAGTCTTCGTCTTTTCGTGAAAAAAAACCAACAAGAACTCAAGCTCACCGTCCCGGAGTAGTTAAAAATGATGGTGAGTCCTAACCCGTACGGCTGCGTATACATTTTGTACGCCGCGAAAGGCGTGATGGGGCTGATGCTAAGAATTTTGACGCGTATCCGGTGATGCGTGAAAAGGAGCCTGTAGCTCCTTAAGCAATTGACAGAGCTCCGTGGATACTAATGCCCAACTAATGGCCGAATCTAGAAACAGCTCTAGAGTTCCTCGGATTCCCTGCCTAAACTGGATTGCTGTGTTATATACCCAGAGAAAAACGAGGCACATCTGAGATCTGCGACCTGGTTTAGCCCAGCGGGTGCTCGCCCCGACCAAGGTCAGGCCGAGGTCGATGGCTCGAGCCCTGTGGCATATGTGAAGCGCCTGAATAGAGATTAAGTTCTCTTAGGGCACTATACTAATTAATTAAATTTTAAATGAATTATATCTGCAAAAAGCCACTGTCCACGGCAGCAGGCAGCCGCTAATTCTTCGTGGAAATCAATTTTGACGATACGCCTATTTATCGTCAGTATACATGTACACCACATTGTACACATGGTGTGCACCACGTACATGTACACCACGACACATCATGTATACACCGCGTACAACATGTGCTGGTCTACACCACGTGCAGGCGCGATTCTGATAAAAATGTCGATATTTGGAATATAAAGGAGAGTCTCTGTTCGGTCATGTCCGTTAGGCGGTAGCCGACATCTGTTCTGGAGAGATGACGACACTCGTCTTTATTTCAGTCACTCTCGGTCAGGTGGGCGCAGCAAGTTAGTAGCGAAGGGCAACGATACGACGCTCTCACGCCGCCCTGTAAATAAAAACGCCAGCGCGAGCTTCGCTCCGCCTTTGCAGCCGGAGCGTCTCGGCCTGGCGGCCTGTTTGCCGCTACGTCTCTCGCAGCGCTGCCCTACGTCACCCTCGATGACGCGGCGACGCTGCAGTCGTCGACCGGAGCGTCGCTGGCCACGTGCAGCCTGGACTGCCTGCTTCAAAGCGATTGCGTCGGCTTCTACTTCCGCCCCGAGGCTGGCGCGTGCCGGCTTTTGCGAAGGCTCGCCCTGTCGTCGACTGGAAGCGACAAATTCTACATGCAGCAAGCGGGTTCGTCGCAGGGTCATCGCTGCGGTATTGCGGACTCGAAAAAAAATGGCTACTCACGCTCGCTGCCAAGCAATTTCCGGCCGCGTGCTCTTCTGCGGGCCGCAGAGGAGGGCATATGGACGATCGCGTGTGGCTGTTGGGGCTGAGCGGGCGTTGTTACAAGCGCTCGTTGTGCGGCTTCCGCGTCCGGTCAGAACTAGGCCGCAAACGCAGCGCTCGTAATGGTAGTAGTCTCAGCCGATGCGCGACGACTGCTGGCCACTCATGAACTTTGAACTTGACTGGTCCTAAACTTGCAGTACGGCTAGCTACACCAATAGGCGCGGCACCAGTGCACGCAGGCAGCAGAAGCACTGAAAGAAGCAGGAACGCGACAGCGACGAAGAGCGCTCGAGACCTTAGCATGTCGAGTCCGTAGCCATTTTGTAGACAAGTCTGATTGACTGCGGCAGCCGGCTACTGGCGTTCAACTGCGGCCATGACGTATAGCAATGGCTCTCCGCCTCGAGCGACCTAAAGTTTTTTAAAGCTTCGCTAAGAAGACTGTTTCCACAGTTAGCCGTCACGTCCGCTACCTATCTAAGATTATGAACTGCTTTCCACGACGGCTTGCAAAAATATGAACTGGCTCCTTAGTTCTGTCTCGGCTAGATTTTTGTAACTCCCTTTTACCTGGGCTGCCAAAAAAATCTCGAGGCCAAAGCAACTGACTATGAATATGGCTGCAAGGTGAGTTTGAAAATCCCAGAGGCTTGAGAATGTGTCTCCTTGGCTAAAAGAGCTAGAATGGATGCCAGTTGATCAACGGAAACAGAGCGAAGTTCTTACGCTGACCTACCTGACACCACCCGCCACGGCTTGGCTCCTCCATACCTAGCTGAACTGCTGCACCAGTTTCAGCCTACTCGTGCCCTCAGGTCCTGAGTGGACAATAAATTAGCTGTTCCATTCCTCCGCTTAAAGACCGTTGGCGACAGAAGCTTTAGCCCTGCAGGTCATAGGCTGTGGAACTCGCTTCCACGATTCTTACGAAATGACAACTGCTCTCCAACTGCCGACTATGGCTCATTCTTTTCAGCGGTCCTGAGCTGCTACTTCCATGCTACTCACTACCTCAACTGCTCTCCTGACTCAGCTATGCTTCCCACTTTCTCTTTGTTGCGTGAGATGAAGTCTGTTCGGTACCGAATGCGTACCGAAAGCCGCTTGGGCTGTGAGTGCGCTATAAAAAACTCTCCTGCGAAACACCCACATAGTCTGTGCGGCTCTGTGGAGTTGCAGACGGGAGTACATTAGAGCTCAAATCAGCTCCAATGCCATCTCCGAGTCCCGAATAATAACTGCCAGGCCATGTTACGGCGCTGGCTTTCATGCGGCCTCGGCGATAGTAGGTTGTCGCATAATCGCCAGTAAGAATTATCAGCCATAGTCTGGCCGAATCAGCCGGTGCCGCCGTTCAGCGTTCGGGGCGACCTCGGCTCAGAGTTTGTCATGTAATGACAAGTTTGGCCTCGCGCTAACGCCCATCGCTCGAAACTCGCGCATCTCTGCGTCGTTCTCGCAGCGTCGACTCGCGTCTCGGCGTCTCGTGTCTATCTATGGGGCGTGGGCGGCGCTGGGAGCGCTATCCTCGATAGCGGCGGCAGCGGCGGCAGCGGCGGCAGCGGCGGCAGCGGCGGCAGCGGCGGCAGCGGCGGCAGCGGCGGCAGCGGCGGCAGCGGCGGCAGCGGCGGCAGCGGCGGCAGCGGCGGCAGCGGCGGCAGCGGCGGCAGCGGCGGCAGCGGCGGCGGCTTGGAACTCCGGTTACGGCACGGCGCTGCTCGCGATTGGACGCTCACGCTTTCCGTTTCCGTTTCCGCTTCCGTTTCCGCTGCAGGCCTCGGAGTCCCTGAGAACGCAGCCCTGCGTAAGTATCTGGCAATGCTTGGGGCGCTTAGAGCTGCTAGATAGCGTAAAGGCGAGCGAGCTTGCTCGGGCAGGCGCTGCACTTGCTTTACGAAGACGCTAGAAGACGTCACGTGGTCGGGCACGTGTGGCGCACACCAGCTGCCGCTGGTTCGCACTTCGCGCTTTCTCTTGCGCGTCTCGTCGAGCAGTCTCTTCTCGTCGCCGCTCAGACCGACCGGCCGCACAGAAATCGTCCTATCCGGACTTACCTCTGTGGTGCTGCCGGCCCGCTTACGCGTTCGACGGTAGCATTACCACGATAAGTCACACTCTGGACGTCGACCCCTTTCAGTGGGTTGTCGTCGACCTGGGCTGGCAGTACGTCGTTTCCGCCATCACCGTGACGGCCCGCTGCAACAACCCGTGCGGTCAGTGTGCGAGCCGCTGAGCTGCTGCGGACGCTCCGCTCAGCGGCGCAGCGGCCGCCGCACTCGCTACTCGAACCGCGCAGCCTCCGCTAGCCTGGAGCGATGGAGCGATGGAGCGTGGCGGCGGCGGAGTGAAGCTCCGTGAGGCCCCTCGAGGCGCTTTGTCTGAATGCTTTTAAGCGCAGCGGCGCGCTCATTGCCTTTTAAGATCAACTGTCAAGGTCGCCTTCAGGTTTTGCGGCGGTTTCCGCTGCGCGGCCAAAGGGCGCTGAGGGGAAAAACTAATGAAACGCCATCTCTGACTTGACGACATTTAAAAAAATCCAAGATCGCGCCCGCTCGTCGCCGCATTTGTGGGATCCGTGCGGACTGTCGCTAAGTGAGCATGCCCATGCCGCACCTGCTGTCACCAACGAATCGACACGCTTCCTTTGCAGCATGAGTAAAGTGCCTAGAAAAAGGTTATATAATCTTAAGAAAAAACGCAAGCTTATTTTTATATTATTATTATTATTATAATTATTATTATTGAAACTGCCTGGGTTCGAAAGTAAATAATTACAGCACAATGCGGTACTGCTAAAAATGCGACGAGTACCGCGAAAGGTTAAGGACGGAGAAAATGGCTCTCGTCCTACACGCTAGCCATTGATGACAAGAAATCAGCTCTTTATTCTGAATAATTGTAAAAAAAAGAGCTGAAACCCATTAGTTTTGAATGATTCTAGCGATGCAACTGCTCGAGCGGCTGTGAGCGTCAGCTAATTCCTCAAATGCGGGCTCCCCTCTCAGCCGCCCCCCTCAGCCTCCCCCGCCCCCTCACTGGAGAAGCGAGAGGCAGGCAGGCGGGCCAGTGGGCCTAACGGCTGCAGAACTAATAATAACAATACATTTGATAAAGCGCCCTCACAAAACTCAATCTCTCTCTCTCTCTCTAGGTGCTTTACATTTGCTGCAAAGGAAATCGATCTAATGATCAGTTGTAAGCATACTCAATAAGCAAAATGAATAACATGGTTAGGGGTGACATGCACAGGGTCAGCATGCAGGTGTGGTTAGTGGCAGCATGCAACCGTAGCAGCACGCATAAGAACATAAACGACGAATCACAGGGACTCACTAAATGCTGTCATAAATAAGTGTGCTTTTAATTTATTTTTAAATGTGGTCAAGTCAGGGGGTGTCGTGACGAAAGTCGGAGTGAGTTCCAGGCTTTGAGAGCATATGAACTAAAGGCACGGTTTCCAAAGGATTTGAGGTTTGTACAACGTTTAGGTAAACAATTAGAAATTTCGAAAAGTGAGTGGTTCAATCCTTAGCCTGGTGGGGCAGTAGATCTGATATGTAGGCTGGAGTCAAAGAATTAAGGAACCTAAAAGTGATTTGACAAAACCTTGAAGTCGATGCGTTGCTTGACTGGTAGCCAGTGCAGGTCAGCGTGAAGTGGTGTGATATGGCAACTGCGACGCTCACGACAGACAAGTCTACCTGCAAAGTTTTGCACCAGTTGTAAGCGCCTCATTGCACAGACCGGTAGACCAGCAAGCAGTGGGTTACAGTAGTCAAGATCGGGTGTCACAAATGCATGGACCAACCTAGATGTGGTATCCCTGTCTAAAAATAGCCCGAATTTTAGCTACGCTGTGTAGCTAAAAGTAGGCGGACTTGATTGTGGAGCTGATGCGGTGGTCTGATGGAAGGTCACTTTCGAACGTGACACCTAGATTATGTGCAGGTTCAACAGGAGAAATGCTCGCAGAGCCAATTTTGAGGCTTGGCCATTCCAATTTCTGAATCACACTTGGTTTGCCCATAACGAGTAAGTTGGTTTTATAATCATTCAATTTAAGAGAATTTGCTGCCATCCATGTGCGGATGTCATCAATACATGCAGCAAGGGAGTTGGAAAAATTCGAGGCTGCTCATTCTCAGCTCAAGGTCAAGGTCTCTGCTCAATCTCAGCTCGAGGTCAAGGTCTCAGCTCAATGGGCTACAGGTAATCGCCCGTTCAGCTATGGAATAATGCTGCAGCCAAGGGGCGTTGCGTGGTCTTGCAGAAGGCGTGGCCGCGTCACACGAGCAGTCGCTCCCTTTGTGCAAGGACTTTGTCGAGGACTCATGAAATAAGACATCAGAAATTACGACTTAAGAAATCCGAGCCGAAGTCGCTCTCCGAAATTCATCGCGAAAGTTGAGCGGCGACCGCCGTGCTCCCTCCCCGTGACGCGACCCGCTCCGTGACGTGACTTGTGACTCCATCCCCGTGACGTTTGACTTTCTCCCCGCGATGTGTGACCTCCCCGCGACGCGCTTCGCGTGACCAGCACGAACGGTGTGCCGCACAGGAAAGAGTGGGCACGTGCGACCGGCGTCGATTGCAATTGGGCATCTCTACTCACCGCATTATTGCTTCCGTTTAGGCTACCGGGCACACGACTACGATTTGCGCGTCGGCTCGAGCTCGACTCCCGTTTCTGGTTTCTTCAACGGCTCGCTGTGCGCTCACTTCGCAGGACAGATGCAGCAATGTCAAAACGCCACCTTTGAGTGCCCACCGTCCACCACCGGAAGGTACGTGAGCTTCCAAGTCATGACGACGTCGACCGACAATTACTTGAACTTGGCCGAGATTGGAGTCTACGGAGTTCTGCTCTAGTCATTCGACCGTCGCGCTAACGACGCGACTGCGGATGGCGAACGGCTACTGTTGCGGCGGAGGACTTTTGCGACGTCGCGGAGCTCGTACTCGAAGCTCGAGGCTGGAGCGGACGGAGCTGCTGGTCCGCCGTCGGTCGCGGCGCGCGCTCGCGCGTTTTGTCACTTCGAGATAGTTCGACCGAGCTACGAGATAAATGACGCGACCGTCCGATTCAACCGACGCGAGTCATCGGCGCTGTAACGCCACCGCACGCCGACTCCGCTGCCGCCGCTGCTGCGAGAGCCGCAGCAGCGGCGGCAGCGCACGCCGCAATGGCGGCGCTCCAGAGTTTGTTAGTATTCGAGGGTTCGCTAGTGTTCGAGGGTCGGTCCGAAAAAATAATACGTCCGTCGGAGCAGACGCTCGCGCTTGCGACTATGTACATTTGTATAATCCTATATATAAAAATATATATAGCTATAATAATAATAATAATAATGCACTTGATAAAGTGCCCTAGGAGAACTCAATCTCTCTCTAGGCGCTTTAAATTTGCTGCAAAGGGAAATGCAATTGAATGGTGAGTAATATCATGCTTGATAAACAAGCAACATGAATAACATGGTTAGGGGTGACATTGCACAGGGGCAGCATGCAAATGTGGTTAGTGGCAGCATGCACAGTGTCAGCACGCATAAGCACATGAAGGACGAATCACAGGGACCCACTAAATGCTGTCCTAAATAGGTGCGTTTTAAAGTTCTTTTTAAATGTGGTTAAGTCACGGGATGTTCTGACGCAGGTTGGGAGGGAGTTCCAGGCTTTGCAGAGTTTTGCACCAGCTGCAATCGCCTGATCACACATGCTGGTTGGCCAGTAAGCAGTGAGTTGCAGAAGTCGAGACGGGATGTCACGAGTGCATGGATCAACTTGGACGTGGTATCCTTATCTAAACAAGCCCGAATTTTAGCAATGTTATGAAGCTGAAAATAGGCAGATTTAACTGTGGAGCTGATATGGTCGTCTAACGAGAGGTCGCTATATATATATATATATATATATATATATATATATATATATATATATATAATCCCGCAGCTCTGCATTATTGACAGAGCTGCGGGCTCGCTACTCGGATAACCACAGAAGCCTCTCAGTCAGTCGCTTCACTACACTTGGTCCTCTCAATTAGTCGCTCCACTGAAGATGAACTCGCGGCGAAAAGAATAAAACAAAGAAGACACGTGGGTTTAATCGTGACGAGTAAATCGCGGTTACTCGCTGCCGCCATTGAGGCGTCGTGGAACTCGCCCTCGAAGCCGTGTAGGATTGTTGACGTCGTGGTATTCGTGATGATTAACACAAGGTTAGGTTGTAACCTTATTCCGCCACCGTACTAGAGAGAGAGAGAGAGAGAGAGAGAGAGAGAGAGAGAGAGAGAGAGAGAGAGAGAGAGAGAGAGAGAGAGAGAGAGACACACAGAGAGAGAGACACACACACAGAGAGAGAGAGAGAGAGAGAGAGAGAGAGAGAGAGAGAGAGAGACAGAGACAGAGACAGAGACAGAGACAGAGACAGAGACAGAGAGAGACAGAGAGAGACAGAGAGAGACAGAGAGACAGAGAGAGACAGAGAGAGAGACGGACACGGACGGACACGGACGGACACGGACGGACACGGACGGACACGGACGGACACGGACGGACACGGACGGACAGACACGGACAGGGATGGACAGACACGGACAGACACGGACAGACACGGACAGACACGGACAGACACGGACAGGGACGGACAGACACGGACAGGGACGGACAGACACGGACAGACACGAGCAGAGACAGGCAGGCACAGGCAGGCACAGGCAGGAGGAACAGGCAGGCACAGACAGGCACAGACAGGCACAGACAGGCACAGACAGGCACAGACAGGTACAGACAGACACAGACAGACACAGACAGACAGAGAGACATAAAGAAGTATTCCGATCAGGCCAAACGACAGGCAGAGAAGTGTGCATACGCCTAGCCCAAGAGGCGGGAGGGAAATGTCGTCTGTCTGCCATAACAAAACGGATGTGGGGTCGGCATGACTGACCTCGAGAGGGATTGGCCACGCAGCTTGCAAGCGATTGGCTAGCCAGCGGTTGCTGCAGGATTGCTTTCACTCAGGCCAGTGCAGGCAGCTTGGCGGGCTCACGAATATGAGATAAAACGTTAAAATGCAAATACGAATACAATTATCTACAGCTCAATGCAATACGCTTCAATAGATACGCTATAGATACTTCACTGTCGATAATGTTGAGCAGCTGGCAGCGACGATGTTTGTACGAGCCGTTCGGTGGTCACGGGCGAGTAGCCACCAGTGCGCTTCCGGTCTGCCATTTCAGCATCTCTCGGATGGTAAATGGCGTTGATGAAAGCAAGACTAATTTACAGGGTCGGTACGCGTCGGCAATGTGAATGCGTACAATTGATCCTAGGGGTCTCGGTTTCTGGTCTTATTTGGCGTACCTTATTTGCCAATCTACTTCGCTGGACTTGGCTTTCGCTCGGACCTTTGAACGACGGCTAGCGACATTTATGTACCGCGTCAAGGAACGCCGGCAGGCTGTAATAGCCGACAGTAGCTGGACACGGCATCAATGAACAGCCCTCACGCCTTACGTATGAAAGTTCACATCCAAAACGTAAAGCATTTTATTTGACAGTGACAAAGGGTTACAGCACTCAATTTTTGGCAAAGGCGTTCAACACTTCTTTTTTTGACGTCCAGAGGCATCTCTCACCTGCCAACTGACGCCACGGGGGGGGGGGGAGCACAACTCTCGCCAGGCCCGGTGCTTAGAGCTCAACTCTCTGCTCCTGTGGTCTTAGCTCATGGTAAATGCGCTCACTCTTCGCGAACCGCGAGTTTTATGTTTAGCCTTCGGCTTCTGCTGTTGTAACTAGCGAAGCGCCTTGACATCATTGTACATGCCACACATGTGGCCAATAGTTAATCCACTGAAGCGGCGCAGCGTCAGGCCATCGATGCAGTTTATATTTCGTGTCGTCTGCTGCGATTTATTGGGCTCCCTCCCATATTTGTGCCCGTTGAGAGTAATAAAGTAGATTCTCGTTGACCGACCACGTGCGCCCACTGTGTCTCCGTGAGACTCTCACTAGAACAGCCTCCGCCGGAAACACCGTCACATGACACCGGATGCTGGGTACACGTCCTTAGCGGCAAAGTCTGTATTGCACGGTGCAAGCGGCATTGATAGCCGTTAAGGCTCTTCTGTAGCTATCTGAATGAGTCTGTTTGCTCTCCTAATCTTTACTTCATCCAAGGGGTCCTGAGTACAAACAACTGTCTTGTACATGGCTTCGGTTTAAATACCGCCTCACAGCACTCTGCATGACTGGCACAGTACTGCAAAGGTCCGGGTCCCATCCCAGATCGCAGCCTCCAGAGTCATGATGTGAATAGATCATCAACCTCTGAGGCAGGAGGTACTTCAGGGCTCTGCGCTCGGTTCTGTTCTTTCAAGGATTACACTCTCCCTCTAGCCGATGTGATTGCCAGGTGTAGTTTGTTCGCACAGCAGAGAGACAGCCGATGCCCAACACCGACAGTTTATTACTAATGCACGGAGCCGAAGAGCGCATGGCTCCCCTCGGCCCCTGCTCTCACACGACTCCCAGTCCCTTGGTCGACTCCAATGATTCATCGACCACAACCATGCACTGGCCGACCCTGATGGTGAATCCACCATCTGGCCACAAGCTGGTCCATGCCACATCAAAGGCGGACCACAGCAGTGCACCGGCCCCTCTCGGTGGTCCTTCTAACAGCTCACCAGTGGCTTATCAGAGGAGCCTGCATACAATACATACATACGAACTACACCAGGCACAATATAAGCTTTCACTTCAATGCAGACGATACTCAGTTGTACCTTTGCTTTGATCACGAGTTGGACTGTAGTTGTAATAATAATAATAATTATAATAATAATAATTCACTTGATAAAGCGCCCTCAGAGAACTTAATCTCTCTCTAGGCGCTTTACATTTGCTGTAAAGTGAAATGCAATTGAATGGTAAGTAAAATCATGCTTGAAAAAACAAACGAAATGAATAATATGGTTAGGGGTGACATGCACAGGGTCAGCATGCGAATGTGGTTAGTGGCAGCATGCACAGTGTCAGCACGCATAAGCACATCAAGGACGAATCACAGGGACCCACTAAATGCTGTCCTAAATAGGTGTGTTTTTAGGTTCCTTTTAAATGTGGTCAGGTCAGGGGATGTTCTGACGCAGGTCGGTAGGGAGTTCCAGGCTTTGGGAGCATATGAACTAAATGCACGGTCTCCAAAGGATTTAAGGTTTGTATGAGGTATTTCTAGACTGTTGGATTCCGAAAAGCGGGTGGTATGATGCTTGGCCTGATGGGGTAGTATATCTGACAGATAGGCTGGAGCCATAGAATGAAGTGACCTAAAAGTGAGCGACAAAACCTTGAAGTCAATCCGTTGCTTGACTGGTAGCCAGTGCAGGTCGGCGAGAAGTGGAGTAATGTGGCAACTGCGACGCTCACGACAGACAAGCCTAGCTGCCGAGTTTTGCACCAGCTGCAATCGACTGATCGCACATGCTGGTAGGCCAGTAAGCAGTGAGTTGCAGAAGTCGAGACGGGATGTCACGATTGCATGGACCAACTTGGACGTGGTATCTTTATCTAAACAAGTATATTAGTTGCTTTGATCATTTGCTTTGATAAGGCGTTTGATCATGCTTCTTTTGCAGCAAATTCAAAGTGCCTAGAAAGAGATTGAGTTCTGTGAGGGTGTTATATCAAATGTATTATTATTACTATTATTATTATTATTGATCCTCCGAGTCCTCCGGCACATTGAATTCTCTCAACTCCCTTGTATTGCTTGTATAGCTTGTATTGTAACTGTATTTTAATTGTATTGTAATAATGTATTGTAGCATGTATTGAAGACATACACACATGAATGGCAGCAAATTTTCTTAAATTGAATGAGGATAAAAGCAGCTTACCAGATAAACCAGGCAAACCAAGTGTGATTCATCAATTGGAGAGGTTATCGCTCTCAATCGGCTCTAGCAGAATATCTCCCGTTAAATCTGCCCGAAATCTAGGTGTCTTGTTCCAAAATCACCTTTCGTTAGATGAACATATCAGCTCCATAGTCACGTCTGCCTACTTTCAGCGACATAACATTGCTAAAACTCGGGCTTCTTTAGACAGGGATACTACATCTAAATTGGTCCATTGCATTTGTCACACTCCGTCTCGACTTCTGTAACTCACTGCTTGCTGGTCTACCGGCATGTGCAATCAGGCACTCATTGCTGGTGCAAAGCTCTGTAGCTAGACGTTTCTGTCGTGAGCGTGGAAGTTGCCATATCTTAACACTTCTCGACGAACCTGCACTGGCTCCCAAGCAAGCAATGCATTGACTTCAAGGTTCTGTCACTCACTTCTAGGTCCCTTCGTTCTTTCGCTCGAGCCTACCTATCAGATCTACTCCCCCATCAGGCTAAGCATTGTCCCACCTGCTTCTCGGAATCTAGTTGTTTACCTATACCTCGTATGAACCTCAAATCCTACGGAGACCATGCCTTTAGTTCGTATGCTCCCAGAGCCTGGAACTTACTCCCGACTTGCGTCACGACATCTTCTGACTTGACTACATTTAACTAAAAACGCATCCATTTATCACAGCATTTAGTGGGCCCATGTGAGTCGTCCTTTACATGCTTATGCATATTGCCACTAACCGTATTTACATGCTGACCCTGAGCATGCCACCTCTAACCATGTTACGCTCGTTTTTATGGAGCATGCCACCACTAACCATTCGATTTTACTTCCTTTGAAGCAAATTTAAAGTGCCTAGAAAGAGACTGGGCTCTCTGAGGGCGCTATAGCTAGTGTATTGTTATTATTACGAGGGCATGAGGATGCTCTAACCGGCGACGCAGTTCAGCTAGGTACAAAGGAGCCAAGCTGTGAAAGGCCTCGTGGGTCAGCGTACGAACTTTACTCTGTATCCGTTGATCAATCTGGAGCTATTGAAGTTCCTTCATCAACTAAGACGAGTGGTCAAAATTCTAAGATTGGTTAACTAGCTTTGCAGTCATTTTTATCAGCAGCTGCAGTGGCCAAGTGGCTTATTTCGGTAGCCCAGCTAAAATTAAATTGCAATAATCTAGCCTAGAAAGAACCAGGGACCTAGTTAATATTTTGCAAGTCACTGAGATATACGTTATTTAATCTTAGATGGGCATCTGACTTGATGACTAGCTGCAGAGGCGGTATTCGTGAGAAACTTTCAAAATTTGGGCTGCTGTCAAAGACGACACCTTAATTACTGGCAATCGGTGAACGTTTCACAACAGTATCCCCTATTGGAAGAGCATAGTCTTACTCTCAATCGAAGAGCTTTGGATGTCCTACGAATAGCAGTTCATCTTATCATCGTTAAGTTTAAGGAAATTGGTCAATATCCAGGATCAAACATCTGCAAGGCAAGAATTTAGTGCATCCGTTGATGCAGGATATTCCGACGTTTCAAACAACGAATACGGTTGATTACCGTCAGTATAAAAGTGATCGTTGATTCCATGGGCCTGATTCACATTTTCCAGAGTTTCATTGTAAACGGAGAACATTAAAGGGCAGAGAATGGAACCTTGTGGAACTCCACTGGTGACTGGTCTGGGGGGTGAGACCTGACCCCACAAGACACGGATTAATCACTGCCGGAAAAGTACGATTAGAAAAATTGCTTTGCTTGCCAGCCCGAACGTTGTTCATAATTGCTGAAGCAGGTTATAGTTATCAGTAGTGCCGAAACCAGGTGATAGATCCAGCAGTGCTATGGCAGAGATATTTCCGTCATCGTTGCTGCATACGATGTCATTGGTTACATAGAGGAGATCAGGTTTAGTGCAGAGATGTCGCTTAAAACCCAACTGAAGTTTTTCTGATAATCCATTCTCTTCAATGTGACCTGCAAGCGGCTTAGCGACAACTTTTCAAGAATATTTGGCAAGAAAGAAAGAAGGGAAATAAGCGATAGTTTGCAAGGACCTCTGTATCTAATCCAAGCTTTTAAGGTGTCGGTATACCAATCGCCTATTTCAAGGACTTAGGTACAACCCTCTTTTCCTGAGAACCATTGCAAATATCAATTATGGCTGGGCTAAGTTTATCGGCGAGTGGAGACCGCAGAGGGCAAAGGGCAAAGGGTCGTCAAGAGATGCGATCTTTTTACTAGACTTTGTTACGGTAGCCACATCTCCCGCAAAAACCTTGCAAAATCTCTTAAGGAAGTTCATAGGTTGCGATGCAACAATTGCTCAAGTCGGAGGGGGCTTTATGGCGGCACGAATATGCGCTTTTTTTAGTGGAGAAGTTTGCAAACATGTCAACCTAGCCACTAATATCTGGGGAGTGAGACCTCTCAGAACTGGCGACCAACTCGTTTACCGTCTTATAAACCTGTTTTAGGTCTGACTGGCAGAACTTCGGTTTTCGAGGGGAAAAAGAACACCTGCCTTTAGTAAGCTTCCGGGTGTTGACTCTAAGGAAGCCTTTGAAATTAACTAAATCGTCATCAGACCAAGACTTCTTAAAGCAGCGTTCCAGCCTGCGCTTAACACTGCGTATCTTGAGAAGTTTTTTCGTCAATTAAAAGAAATCTTTACAACTCGGCACACGGACAGAATATATGGGAGCATGCTCGTCAAGAGCACTCCTAAGTTTCATATTCTTGTATCAGTGAGGGTATCTAGGCTGTCGGCCGAGCCTGGATGCAGCTCAAAAAGACCTGCCTCACAGACAGATTTCACAAATTTTTTCGACTATTCAAGTCGCCAGGAAAACTTGACGTTAACAAGAATTTACACCGGAACATGGTAATGATACAATAACATATAAATGATACAGAGCATTGATCCAAGATGGATGGTCAGCGGCCACACCTCTTTGACAATGGGGCAGACATCCTCCTTAGTGATAACGAGATCAGGATATGGAAGATATGACTGGTATTGTAACGTGCAGGACTAAACCAAAGTTCTCCAGACAGTCAAGAAATGAGCGGACCTGGCTTTTGCTACCTGAACCATGGAGTGCAGTGCCAGCGGTTCTCAGGATGAGAGGCGCTCGAGAAGGATTTGATCAAACGCTGCCGTAAGAAAACGCAGAGAGACCTTATCTTTTACCCTTACCTTAAGTTTACAGTGCTGAAAAGTTTGTTGTACTCCCGAAACCATTCTGACTCTGCTGAGTAATTATGTCTAAATCGGACGAGAACTTTTGTCTTTCAATGTTAAAGTGTCGCTGGTTTGCTATAACTCGTTCCAGTGTTTTTAATAGGAGCTTTAGAAGGGGGACTGGGTACAGGTTGTTCAAACTCTCTTAGTCTAGTGTTGCTTTCTTAAGTAGTGGTCCAAATACAACCTTTTTAAAAGGTGTTAGGACATTACCTGAAGCTAAGGACATTTTTATTATGTTATCTATGCATTGCAGCAGCATATCTACGCACCGTAGAAGTAGGAAATTGGGAATGTGGTCTAGAGCATTAGTAGTCTTTTTTAATTGGGAGATTATATTCAGTATGCCGTCACTCGTGATCTTCTTGAATGCATACTTAAAGATGCTGCATGGAATAAAGGTACAGGATTGCAAAGGGGTGCTGCTATCCTAGGCATGGACTCTTTGATCTGGTCTATGTTGCTGACAAAAAAAGTGGGGGAACGATCTCTAGATCGTTTCAATGATCACTAGGTAACGAGCTAACTTGGAAGTGGTAAAGTAGACAGTTAATGGTAGACATTAGCATGTTTGGGTTATGAATATGTGATTCAAAAATATTTTTATAGAGGCTAGACTTGGCTTTTACTAATATTGATTTGTATGATATGCAGCCGACTTCGTATGCCTGTCGCTGGACATTCAGTCCTTATATTGTGTGCATGCTTTCTCAACCTTGCGATTAGTAGACCTACCTAGTCCAATGTCTGAGGCAACCCGCAGGACGTCTGAGTGTGGGCGCACAAGGGCACACAGTAAGCGCTTAGAGTTGCAATGGCTTACTAGGTAAGGCGGTTGCTTTTCACGACCTTGACTCCGAGGTCATGGGTTCGAATTCTGCGGTGGGCGATCCTTTATTGCCACTGCAAGCGGTGGTGATAGCCGTAAAGGCTCTTCTGTCGCTATACAAAAAGAGGCTGTTAAATCAGCTAGTACCTCTTTTTAGTCAGAGGTGCCAGCTTGTCAAGCGGTGCTAGCTTGTATTGTGTTGTAGCGTTCCATTAATTATTACAGGTCGGAAGAGGAACTGAGCAGTAGGGGCAAAGACGATGTTTTTGAGCGTACAACATCCACGGCAAGGGTCATAAGGATATTACGACTGACAGATGATTCTAGCTTCAGGGTAGGGCAAGCACTGTAAAATTAATAAAAATCTGCATGAACTCAGATTTACATACTATGGTAATAATATGGGATGATAGCATACATTGTAGGATTATATTTGAACGATTATGTGATCGTTGCTGCAAGTAGAACGATGCAACGGAGCCACATTAGAAATGGGTCGATCAGTGCACGACATTCGGCGCTTATGGCATCAGTTAACTAGTCAAAATGAATTCAAATCGCGCAGTAAATGGAAAGACCAACTTCTTGCACTCAGAATAGAAATGAGATAAGAGAAATCTAGATAGAGGAGGCATTGGTACTTGGGAGCGATAGATTGCAGCCACAATTGGCAGCTTGCTGTAGGATGAACTCAAAATAAAATAGTCGAAAGACTGATTCTATGGGACTAGAAATGGTTGAAAATTAGAAATGAACGTAAAACAATAGTAACTCCACCATTAATTTTTACTGATCTATGGGTACTAAAAAACGAGAAACCTGGCGGACTGACGCCAGCTGTGGTCGGGTTCGTTGGGTTCATTCGGATATCTTTACCTACTAGGGGGTTTACCAACATCCCGAAGCTCAAGCCTCAGCCGGCTTGGCGGACGTGGCCCGGAAGCACGGACGAAGGGCAAGAGATTGAAGCGTTTAGATGTCCATAGGCACGTAATGCATTACGTGCTACGGTCAAACAACAAACAGACACGCTTTAAACTCCGTATACGATGTTGGCGAGAACTTCAATTTTCGGAACTGAATTCTCCAAAGGACAAGCGAGAGTGTAGTCGTGTGCTTTTTGCGGGCAGGCTAAACATGGATGAGTATGTTGCAGGATTTCCGTAGGCCCAATCGTATAAAGATACTTATGTTTGTGGTGCGGCTAGCAGGGCCAGGCGAATGAGGTTGCGCAATGTGAGGCGTGGCTTAGGCAGGACGTCACTGAAGGGAAGCGGCTGAATCCGATCAGCAGTTCATCATCATCTAGTTCATCTCGGTCTGTAACTCCGCAAACCCGCAAAAACTAACTGAGTGCTACGCATGAAAGATTTCTCTAGCACACTCAGAGTCTGTGCAGCTTTCGGTATTCTGGCACACTGACTTCATAAAAGCTTATTCGCTGCCAGCTTCATCTCAAGTTTTCTTAGGATTCAATTCCAACTAATTATATGTGTGTGCGTGTGCGTGTGCGTGTGCGTGCGTGCGTGCGTGCGTGTGCATGAACGCATGCGTGCGTGTGAGTGTGTGTGCATATGTGTGTGAATGTATAAAATAATAATAACACATTTGTATAGCACCCTCAGAGAACTGAATCTCTTTCTAGGCACTTTACATATCTGTGTAGAAAGCATTACCATGTGATTGGTGGTAACATCCGCAAGCAGCAGGCGTAGTGTATTGAGGTAAATGCACATGGAGACCAAAACGTGAAGACCTACAAAATTCTGTAATAAACATGTGCGTTTTAAGCTTCTTTTTGAATGTCGTCATGTAAGGGATGTTGTGACGTGCGTCGATAGTGAGTTCGAGGCTATGAGAGCATAAGAACTAAAGGCACGGTCTCCAATGATTTTGAGGTTCGTACATGGTATAGCTTTAGCTATAACTATAGCTATAGCTAAACGATTGGAGTCATGACAGCGGGTTGCACGATTCTTCCCCCGATGGGAGAGTAGTTATGATAACAAGTAGGCTGGAGACAGAGAATGAAGAAACCTAAAAATTAAGTGACAGAACCTTGAAGTCGATGCGTTGCTTGACTGGGAGCAAGCGCAGGTCAGCGAGAAGTGGTGTGATGTGGCAATAGGGATGCACACGACAGACGAGCCTAGCTGTAGAATTTTGCCCCACCCGGTCGGGCCCGGTTGCACACGCAGGGAGACCAGCAAGCATCGAGTTACAGAAGTCAACACTGAGTCACAAATGCATGGATCAATTTGGACGTAGTATCCCTGTCTAAGCAACCCCGAATTTTTTCAATGTTATGTTGCTGAAATTAGGCCGACTTGACTGTGGAGCTGATGTGGTCGTCTAACCAGAGGTCACTTTGGACAATGACACCTAGATTATGTGCAGGTTCAACAGGAGAAATGCTCGCAGAGCCAATTTTGAGACTTGGCCATTCCAATTTCTGAATCACACTTGGTTTGCCCATAACTAGTAAGTTGGTTTTTTGTCATTAAGTTTAAGAAAGTTTGCTGCCACCCGTGTGCTTATGTCATCAATACATGCAGCAAGGGAGTTCAGAGAATTCGACTGCTGGAGGCCTGGGATGATCTATACGAGAATGTTCATCTGTCAACCGTACGTCTCGTATTATGTATTAAGCACTCTTGTTTTGCAGTTCACAAGCAGCACATATCAGGCTTGCTAAAAATGTAGCGGTCCTCGAGACCGAAGCACTGGCATTAAAAAGATTTCTAATATGATATAACTTAGTGTAACTTTAATGAGTGATAATACGGTAGGTAAGGTACACTAGGTAAGGCGGTTGCTTTCACGACCTCGGTCCTGCGGTCGTGGGTTCGATTCCTGCGGTGGGCGATTCTTTATCGCCACTGCAAGCGATGGTGATAGCCATAAAGGCTCTTCTGTCACTATACAAAAAGAGGCTGTTTAATCAGCTAGGATTTATTTTTATTTAATACGGCAGCTACTTTGAAAACGGTAGCGATCAATGCTCTGATTCCTTGCTAGGACCCTATTGCATATATTTGCCGGTCTGGGTGGATTTTTAAACGTTGCTCTATGCTAGTATCCTAGGACGAGTGGACGAAGCGTTTTAGCAGCCTGCTCGTGGTCGCTCGTAGTTGACACTAACGCATTTATGTCAGCAGATAATGCCGCCATGCCAAGTTCTAACTATATTCAAACCCCCACTTGCCTGCTGCGGAGTTTTGCATGCATTCGACGCGAACACTGCTACCTACGCCCTTAGGAATTTGACCATACCTTACCCGTGGATAATCGCCGACATGGGATATAACTGCTTAGCGTCTTCCAATTACCGCGAGAGCAAGATGCGACCAACACGGTGAGCATTTGCCTATCTCACCTTTCTGAGCGTGTTACTGATTAACCTACAGCTTATTGTCCTTACGGATAACTTTACCTGCGATTTTATGCGAAAAGGTCCACGATGTTGACGTGAGAGTCGGAAACAATTCAACGAATGCCAGGGGATTTTTCACGTCCTCGTTATGTGCGCACAGAAGTGGTGCCATGCAAAACTACCAAAGGTGCCAAACGCTGGCGCTTGCCACCTGCCACTGATTGGGCGATTGTCGCTCTTCGGCAGTGCAGGCATCTCAATTGGAAATCACTTGGATCTGAGCGAAATGGTTGTCAATAGATCTTTGCTTCAGTACCCCTAGGCTTAGAGGGCATAATTAAGTATGTAACTCAAGACGCCTCGTGAGAGTACCAGACTCATTCTACCAGTCACTTCGTCTTGCTAAATGCTTCATATCTGATGATCCATCTCGGAATACAAATTATTAGCCAGTCGTGCTCATTTTCTGGTTTAATGTCATAGACACTACCAAATTTTGACATCCCCTCGGCTTTGAGAAATAAAAAGACTTGTATTTGTCTAAGCGTGACTATTTTAGATGTAGGTTCAATGTTTCAACGCTATGACAATGTTGGCATCGCCTGTTCTCGCTAAAATAAATCCTGGGTCCTGTCAGCTGCTAGAACTGAATACGATGCACTCTGTCTTACCTTAATAAGCTCTTATTAAAAAAATGTTAATGCAACGAATTGCATACATAAGCATATATTTTGTGGTCTATAGCTTACTTGACTTGCAACGAACCTGCACTTGTAGGAAAAATCAATGCTAAGCCTCCTTACGACGTCCAGGGCATGCACCTGCACCGGAAATTGTTCTGGATTTATTCTCAGCCAAAAAGAAGTTCGTGGTTAATATACGCGCAGATTGCATTTTGAGTTGTCAAGCAACAAAACTGCAACGATCTTACAAACTTAAGCCAGAGATACCAAGCAGCGATTACATCCACTTAAGCGTGAAAACTCTGTTGTCGCCGAAGATTGACGCAATACATGTACGGTGCAAGTAGCGAGTTTCGGAAGTCGGGATGCCATGAATGCGTTGATCGGCTTAGCTGTGGTGTCTTTATACGGACAAGTCCGAATTGCTTGTACTATCTTATGTAGCTGTTTTTGAATAGGCTTGAAATTATTGAGTATATTGAATAGACTTGAAATTGGGGCAGATGTTCTCGCCTAGTGAAGAGTCATTTTTGAAGACGTCAAGACTCCATGCATGCGCTACTATAGCATGCTGATCGAACCGACTTAGTTTGTTATACTTTCCATTTTCTACGGTATTAATTGGGTTTCCCCTAATATAAAACTAGTTGTTTCACTATGTGTAAATTGTCCTGTCATTCAAGTGAAAATGTCAGCAATGCATGCTGCAAGGGATTTAAGAGAGTTTGATGCGATGGAAGTATGTGAGAGTTCAAAGCACTGGTACAGCTATGCGTCGTCTGCTTAGGCTTTTAAATCAGCTAACCTTTACTGAATTGTGAGAGAAAGTTTGGTCTTCCGTTAGCCAATCCAAGTACTCACTCCACTGTAGCGCCATAAGTCTAATCAGTTTGACCCCTCTCTGCGGCAGACGCATGACAGCCCGGGCTTACATTTATCCTCAAATTCTTTCAAATGAGCCAAGCTTTCAAACGTGCTTTTTAAAGAGTTTTATAACGGCACCCCGAAAAAGGGCGCCGGACAAAAGCGCTCAGCTATAATATTTACATTTAATTATATGATATAATTGATTTAACTGGCTTGCTGTCTTCCCAATAGATTACTATTATATCAAACAGAAACAATAATCGCATTTTACCGTTGCTGTGTAAGTAATAACAGTGCACCCAGTTTCGTCATGCTTTAATAGTGCAAACTCTGAATCCGATAAATATCGTGTCATATTTTTAGAAAGCCGGTCAGACCTCATGTTTAAGCATCTTTACGGGAGAGAAGCTAGTTATATGCTTGTTTCATCTCGGGCAGAATCTGTGGCATAAGGTTCAGGATTTCAATCCTGCCACAGAATGTCGTTACGGCGAAAATCTGCGAATGAATCGCAAAATAATTTTAGAGCTAAGATTCGTTTCTGTAGCGTATGTTCTGCTGCTTTCGATGAATTGACCGCTGGCTGTCCTTCCCTGTTGGCACCATTGATCAACTAGTAGTAAGACATAGGCATCGACAGACAGCTAAGAGGTCATTACGCAAATCCAGATTTGATTTGCGAATGTTGAATATTTGGGGTACCAAGAATAACTGCGATACCGCTGCCGTTATAGCAATAAGCATCAGACCTTTGCGGCCTCTTATTGCAAGTTATACAAAATGGCTTTATGGGTTTAGCCAGCACATCTCATGCAAATGCACTTGTGCGTTCTAGTACGATATGGCCTCAAAGGCTTACTTAAATAGGGATACTAAATTCAGATGGTTTCATTAGTTTTTAACATACCGTCTCGATTTCTGCAGTGCACTGAATGCTGGTCTACCGGCCTGTGCAATCAGGCGCTTAGTGCAAAACCCTGTAGCTAGGATTGTCTGTCGTGAGCGTTGCTGTTACCACAACAGATCACTTTTCGCCGACCTGCACCGGCTCTCAATCAAGACGCATCGACTTCAAGGTTCTGTCACTCACTTTTAGCTTCCTTTATTGTATGGCTCCGCGTGCCTTTCAGATCTACTCCCCCACCAGGCTAAGCATTGTAACACCCACTTTTCTGAATCTAATCATTTGTCCATACTTCGTACAAATCTCAAATCCTTTGGAGACCACGCCTTTAGTTCGCATGCTCTTAAAGCCTGAAACTCACCTCCGACTGGAGTCACGGCATCCCAGTCTTGACGACGTTTAAAAAGAAGCTAAAGGCACATCTATTTATCTAAGCATGTAGTGGGTGTGTACGATTCACTTTTAGGTCCCTTCATTCTATGGCTCCAGCCTATCTCTCAGATATACTACCCCATCAGGCCAAGCATCGTACCACCCGCTTTTCGGAATCCAACAGTCTAGAAATACTTCGTACAAACCTTAAATCCTTTGGAGACCGTGCATTTAGTTCTTATGCTCCCACAGCCTGGAACTCCCTTCCGACCTGCGTCAGAACATCCCCTGACCTGACCACATTTAAAAGGAACCTAAAAACACACCTATTTAGGACAGCATTTAGCGGGTCCCTATGATTGGTCCTTGATATGCTTATGCGTGCTGACACTGTGCATGCTGCCACTAACCACATTCGCATGCTGACCCTGTGCATGTCACCCCTAACCATATTATTCATTTTGTTTGTTTTTCAAGCATGATTTTACTTACCATTCAATTGCATTTCACTTTGCAGCAAATGTAATGCGCCTAGAGAGCGATTAAATTCTCTGAGGGCGCTTTATCAAGTGAATTATTATTATTACGATTCGTCATTTGTGTGCTTATGCGTGCTGACACTGTGCATGCTGCCACTATTCATATTCGCATGGTGACCCTGTGCGTGTCACCTCTAACCAGGTTATGCTTGCTGACATTGAGCATGATACTGCTTATCATTCAAGTATGCTTGCCTTGCAGCATATCTTAAGTGCCTATATGATATTAAATCCTCAAATGGCGATATACGAATACAGTATTATCATTACTGTTATTATTATTATTATTATTATTACAGCCGATTGATATTTATACCAGCACTTAATGGGTGCTTTCTTCAGTTCCTTATCGTCGGAGTTGTGAGAATTTTCACATATTGAGAGGTGTTGGGCTAAACTTGGTCTAAGACGAGGACTGGATGAGTGTTCAGCAAGCTAAGAAAAAATTCGGAAACTGTCTATTACAATACCATTAAATATTAATAGGAGCTCTGTTCTTTAAACCTCTGTTAATGTATTCTTAATGATTGAATCATGCAAAACATTGGACAGATCATTATTTGCTTTGCCTGCTCACCTACAATAGGAAACTATGGTTATCTGTCTTCGGTTAACGATAACGTAAGAGAAGCAGTGCAGGATTAAGCTCGAGCATGTGTGGTAACTTTAAGCCGCCACTGGATAGCCAAGCGTTGAACGCTACTGGGGGCGGGAGTAGTCACGAAAGCTCAACCAGTGGAGTAGACCGGTAACCCGGAGGTTTTGACAAGAGGATAAGCCGATGATTGTGAGCATCGCGATGTACTATTATGTACAAGCTAAATTATGGCACAAATTATTACCTCGATATTAAATAAGGCATAGTCCTGACCGAATTCGCTCCCTTGGAGCAACAGTCTGCCGGTCGGTGAGTCCTATCGCTGAGGGCAAGCTGATATAAGCCTGTCAACGAGTCGGCTGGAAGTCACATCATGTCGTACCAGTCGCAATATGCAGGCTTATATCAGCTACTGTTGAATCAGTCACTGTGCTTTTCCTAGTGCGGTATAATATCGGAAGCAGTGCAGAAGTGCAGAATATCGAGCGCCTTGTTGTGATCGTCGTCGTAGTGAGAGCTTCGGGTCTTTGCACATTGCACGTGTTGTGCAGCGAACTGGTAAGAGTCAGGGGGCATAACAGCCTCCAGTTTTTAGGCCGGAAGCCACTTTACAGTTAAGCATTCCTTAGATTTTAAGTATTGCACAGGCGGCGAACAGACAGTAATTGTGATTATGACACTAACACGAAATTATGTTTATACTGTAGTTGCAGCAGGCGATACCATGTATCATTCTATATTTGATATCCGTCTGATATCCGCCAATCCAAACATTTCATTTCAGAAAGCAGCTACATATATTTAAAAAACTAAGCAATGTTTTCAGAGTTTGAGCTGTCGCGACATAAAATCTCCTCTATTTAGCTCAAATTTTAAAAATGAATAATTTCCTGTAAAGTTCAGCCAATTTCAAAGTGAGCATTAAAGCCCAGTGCTTTTTATGATGCTGTAAAGAGGTCATGAATTGCTTGATGACAAGATATGTCTTGCCTACGAAAGTAGCACACCATTCGTATACCTACCTGCACCTGTAAGGGATCAATACGGCTTAGTCGATAGTTGGACCTTTTTACACAGTAAGCTGGCGTGGCTTTTATCTTGCTTTCCTTCATCACAGAAGGAACTGTGTGAGGCTGCTGAGGAAATGTGCTGAGGCTGCCGATCGATCTTCGGCCTCTCACACCAACAGTCGAGGTCTCAAATACACAAGTGAGACGATTGCAAAAATATTCTCACCAAAGCACATGAACAGATAAATGGAAATTATTGTATTTTTAAGAGACCTGCCTGTGAGCAGAAGCTCTGCGTCGTCATAATGCAGCAGTCTAAGCAGGCCAAAACGCCAAATTTTGATCAAGCAAGAGCTGATGAAAAAAGCTGGTTCTACGAAAACACAGCTAGTACAGTATGAAGGGTTAGTTCTACGAAAGTCTAGAAAAATGAGAGCATCTCAAAAATAACATATCCCATCCTGAGCTCACAGAGCAAGCAAAGTAGAAAGAATAAAACCAAATCATTGCAGATCAAATAATTGCTGCAAGCCTGATTTGGGAGGAAATTTGAATGTTGATTGCTCAAGAGTGATAAAAAGATCGCCAGACGGCATCAGCCGACAATGCTAACGTAACTTCCCAGGCTCTTGCATCTGCAATTTAGCAGGCGGAACTAAATCTTTTCCCGGACATCTGAGTGTGTTTAACAAATTCTCTGCGGATGTCGACGAGCAGACGCTGTCAATCACATGCAGCCACCATCCTCACACACTTGGGCGAGCGCGTCTTCAGCCTCGGGAATCCCATGCTTAGCAGCGTGCTCGATGAGTTTGTGAGCCTCGCTGGAAAACAATTAAAGAAAACATGGATTTGATTCCCATTCTGGCTGGCACATTTGATAGCACGTAGCTATGGGTAGACAGCTATGGACAGATTGCTGACCGGCAGTAAGGTAACAGCAGCACCAGACTCAGTAAGAAATTCAAAACTTCGGCCGCCCTCACGGTAGTGCCTCGACACTGTGAAGGGAATCAACAACGAAACTCAAAGGGAGACAGTTACCATTACCACTTTCATTGGTGATTAAAAACAAGTATGCTTATTTTTCCCTAAGAGAACTGAATTTCTATCCGGCCCCTATGTGGCTTGCTGTAAGATAAGCAATAGCCAAGGAATAATGACATGCTGAGATGAGCATGCACAAGCACATCATGCTGAAACATGCAAAGGCATTCACGATTAGACTTACAGCCACCATGTTGTAAGACCCCTGATTAGTAACATAATCGTAGTAACTGAATCGTGCAAAGCTTTAAACGAAAAGCACAGATTCATTGCAGAACCCTGCTTATCGCGATCGCACTGCTCGGCAGCCATTTAATAATACAGAGTTTCCTTTCTATCATCGTCTCTTGCTTGCCGCCGCCTGGGCACTAAACTCTCTTCTTCTCGTCATCTGCCGGACTGCTTTTTGCGATTCGGCTATTAATTCTATTTGTTTTGGGCCATCTTGCCCCTGGGCCTTACCCCACGGGTAAAGCTGCGCTTACCCCGGCGAACGCTCGGACTCGAGACACCATAGATCTTAAAGCCATATCATCAGTTTTCACTGATAAGGGGCAGAGATTGGTGGCTGACGGGGATCTGAGGATGCTGAAGGATCCTAAGTCTGGAGTTTAGGCCGGGGGTTCGAGGAACTGGCTGGATGGTCTACTTCGTGGAGGTAAATCGTTCTAGGTTTGAAGTTTTCCTATGTAAGATTTTAGCTGATTTACCACTGCTCGTCCCAGTGTCCTTGGTAGAAACGACAATGAGACCAGGTCGCAGTCGCTTACATTGTCTTGGTAATCAAGTGGTCGACTTTGTAATGACTAGTCTGACCACAATCTTTGTGAACCTAAACTTATGCTAGAAACTATGTGATTACTGTTTACCTGAAGCATATCTATTATGTTAGTTAAGCAGTAAAGCAGTGATCTAGACATCGCAGATGCAAAACAGTGGGTGTATAGCCCTAGAGAGCCAGTCCTTTTGACTGAGTGATGAACTTCGATAAAAAGGTAAGCAGTGGCAAGCTTGAAGCTGGGAATTGAGGCAGAGCATAGAACAGATTTTAAAAAGTCCTGTGCGGTTGTTAACGTGGAGATAGACTCTTTGATCTGACCTATCTTGCTAACAGAGAAGTTGAATATGATAGATTGCTGATAGATATATGATAAATTGCTACAAGGATCTCTAGGTGCCGTGAAGACCTGGCAGGGGTTAAGGAGATGGTTTTTTGTCGAAATCAGCATTTCTGGATTCTGTGATTTCATTATGCTCATGGAGAAGCTAGAGTGGGCATCAGCTATGATGGGCTGGTACGACCTACAATAGTCCTCAAATGTCAGTCGACGGGCAGTCAGTTATTGAGAAACGATCTACACAATCGTACACGACATCAGACGGTCAGCAACACCAACAGCTAGGCACATGGAGAACTAGAATTGCATTAACCTGAGAGAGACACGTGGGAGTGCATGCATGCAGGGCATGCATAAGGCCAGAGGTGCACTTGCAGCACTATGTGATGTTCCTAAACCAACTCACCCGTATTCGAGCTGCGTGTAGCCTTTCAGATGTCCCACCGCTAGGTTGTGAGAGGCATGCGGATGGCCCTGCGAGGCTGCTTTCCTGCAATTAAAATATCAAATTAGAACCAAAGGTTCCCCGAAGCAGTTGCATCTCAGCATCCTTTAAAGCATGTGTAAATTGCCTAGAAAGAGATTAACCTTTCTGGGGGAGCTCTACAATGTATTATTATCATCATTATTATTAATATTATTATTATTACAAGCCACTGTCACCGTTGCTGCAGCTGTTGCTACCCAGTTAGACTGTCCGACTGCCGTGGTGCCACTCTAGAGTGGTATGCTCAGTTCGCAGAGATGGCTATGCACAACTGCAAGCCTAGCCGTTGCAAGGGTAGGCCCATCCATCACAGCACTAGCTTCCTCGCCACTTCAAACAGCAGCAGCTGTGTGGCTGCATCGCATTCGTCACCAGCGCATACATACCTGAACCAGTGCATCGCCTTGTCGTGGTCTTGATCGACGCCTTTGCCTGAAGAGACAGAGAGACAGGGGGAAGAGGAGAGACAGCAGTGCCATGCATAGGCTGACTCACGTCACGCCCAGATATGGGTACGCATATCTCTTCCATAGAGAGCCATTAAAAGTGTGGTTTTAACTTACAAGAGTTTCCTACGGTGTTATCTCAAGAGTCGGGGCGGCTTTCAGGTGCGCATTCAGTGGCAAAAAACATTCATTTCAAGCAAATAAGAACAGTGAGAGGTGCGGCAGCCGAGTCTGACGAACATTCTAGAAAGTAAGTAACATATAAATCGAAGCTTGGGACAGCTACAATGGAAATGAAGGGAGAGAAGGCGCAGGATTTGCGTTAGAATTGCAGCGCCAGCAGTGCATAAGATTCTATTTGCCAGCAATCCTTAAGCAAAAGAATAATTTAGTATCCTGATAATTTATTACAAAGATAATGTAGTGCAGCTCATCGTCACATGAGAAGGATTCTGAGACAAATGGCCACTGCACGGAGAAACAACTCTGCCTCTGGGGAGTCGGGCTTGTGGGACTCGCTGTCTGGCTCCGCTGAACTCTCGCCGAATCTTTCTGGCTGGCTCTCGGCTGCTCTGACGCTGACTCTCCGGGCCACCACACGTGCTCTCCTCCCTCCCTCTGCCGAAGTTTCGCCTCCTCAAATAGTTTAAGCTCTAGCTCACCACCGCCTGGCCAATGTAAAGCTGCAGTCTGCGTGCAGGGCACCTTTGCCTATCATCGAGGCCGCAAAGCCGTAACCCTGCCTCCCCAGTCACTTTCTGTTCAACCAACCGCACTGTATGTGTATTTTCCAAATGACCGCTAGGTGGGGAGTCAACTCTGCCTCTGGGTGAGTCGGGCCACTGCTTGAGCCAACTGGAGACACGATCGATCTGTTCACGAGGCAACTCTGTCTGTAATGAAATTAAATGCAATGTATCTCCGTTTGTAACTCCACAAAGCCATAAGGACTATGTGGGTGTTATGCAGGAGAGTTTTTATAGCGCACTCACAGCCTAAGCGGCTTTCGGTACACATTCGGTAGCCAACAGACTTCGTCTCACGCAACAAAGAGAAAGTGGAAAGCATAGCAGAGTCAGAAGAGCAGTTGAGGTAGTGAGTAGCATGGAAGTAGCAGCTGAAAAGAATGAGCCATAGTCGGCAGTAGGAGAGTAGTTGTCGTTGCGTAAGAATTGTAGAAGCGAGTTCAGCAGTCTAGGACCTGCAGAGCTAAAGCTTCGGTCGCCAACGGTCTTCAAGCGGAGGAACTGAGCAGCTAATTTATTGTCCATACGGGACCTGAGGGCACGAAGAGGCTGAAACTGGTGCAGCAGATCAGCTAGGTACGAAGGAGTCAAGCGGTGGCGGGCCTTGTGTGTCAGCGTAAGAACTTTAGACGATTTCGAAGAGCCAGCAATGCCTCTGCCGAAAGACCTCGTTGTTTGAAAGTGTTTTTTGGCAGAAGGCCCGAGGAGCACTTAAAGTCCCCGAGTGATTGTTACCCAGCGATGAGGCAGCAAAAGAACCTTGAAGAGCCATCAAGGGTATCATCACCCAGGATCGACCACTGCAGGGCTCGAACCTACGATCTGAGTCGTGAAGAGCAAGCACCTTACCCCTGGGCTAAGATTCAGGGACTTGAGTCACACCTATATCGAGATGAAATCATCTTATACTCACCTTTCAGATATCTTTGGCCCACGAAATGCTGGGCGTTAGGGTGTCCAAGGTGGGCAACGGCATGCATCGTATTAAAGTGCAGGTGGTCGAAGTAAAAATACGCGTAGTAGCAGAATGACACCACGAACACTATGAAGGCTGCCTGTGAAATAAATAAAAACTAATTTTAATAGGATATGCATACGAAAGAATGTAATAACTAACACAAGCGGCTTTGCACAAACTATGGTACATTTTTCTGCATAGGCAGACATGGAGCCACTTCCATTGTTGGAGCCATTAGACGAAGTCTGACATTAGAATAATAATTGCCGATATCGATATCAATTTCAGCACCTTGTACAATGTAGGCTGCGTTCGCGGACATATTTTATTTCGAAGAATGCTTATGATCTTGAGCCCATCATATTGATCTGGTTATGAAAACATAGCAGTGAGATTTTGATAAGAGCAACTGATAGTCAGGAGTCATAAAGCTCAAGTTTAGCTGATTCAATAGCCTCATTTATAAAGACTTACTAAAATATTAGAATGTAGTACATTACATTAGCCGGAGGAGCCCTGCCTGACGGCTACCCGAGACTATCGTCTTGCAGTGGAGCCTTACCGACCATCACCTCCACCACTTGAAGTGGTCAATAAAGAATCGCCTACTGCAGGACTCGAATCTACGACATGGGTGGTGAAGAGCAAGCACCTTAGGGGGGAGGGTAACCTCATGCATCGTCAATCAAGAATAACAGAAGGCACATTTAAGGTGTCTGGTATTCTCAGCTTAAACAAAAACTTTTCCTGAAGCATTGCCTTAAAATAAATTGCATATTTGCATCACGAATTAGTTTCTAGACTTCTTCTTGCGCTCGTGCATACTTGTCTGAGCGAGACACTTTTAGTGCGTTTGTAAGCTTGATTTATCATGACCCTTGCTTCTCATTGACTCTCAGCTACTGCGTCTCTTGCGAGTTTTAAAGCACCTGGATAGAGGTCTCGCTTATCAATAGATGCTATACAATGGACTTATAATCCTTACTATTATCTATATGAAAAGGTGGTAAGCCTCTGGGGAGAATAGCATGAAAGTTGTGCACTAACCCCAGATCGTCTGAAAATCCATATATGCCACTCACCAAGTGTGGTAGAACCTCAATGAAGCAAAGAAGCCTATGGAATAAGCGACCAGATCTGTGGGAGCTAGATGAGGCGTTATCCCAAAGAAACGAGTGTTGTTTTGGCTGTAGTTTTGTTATAAACAGCACAGTCCCGCTTTATTAGTGAGATTTAAGGCAGTGTTAGCCTCCAAACCCCCATGTACTTGTTGCCCTGGCAACATTCACAGAGGCCCCTATACCCATCACGTCTAAGTTGGTCCATGCATTCGTGACATCCCGTCTCGAGTTCTGCAACTCACTGCTTACTGGCCTACCGGCATGTGCGATCAGGTGATTGCAGCTGGTGCAAAACTCTGCAACTAGGCTTCTGTCGTGAGCGTCGCACTTGCCACATCACACCACTTCCCGCCGACCTGCACTGGCTCCCAGTCAAGCAACGGATTGACTTCAAGGTTTTGTCGCTCACTTTTAGGTCACTCCATTTTTTGGCTCCAGCCTATCTCTCAGATCTACTACCCCACCAGGCCAAGCATCGTACCACCCACTTTTCGGAATCCAACAGTCTACCAATACCTCGTACAAACCTCAAATCCTTTGGAGACCGTGCTTTTAGTTCGTATGCTCCCAAAGCCTGGAACTCACTCCCGACTTCCGTCAGAACATCCCCTGACTTGACCACATTTAAAAAGAACTTAAAAACACCTATTTAGGACAGCATTTAGTGGGTGCCTGTAATTCTTCCTTCGTGTGCTTATGCGAGCTGACACTGTGCATGCGGCCACTAACCATATTTACATGCTAACCCTTTCCTTTTACCTCTAACTATGTTATTCATGTTGTTTATCAAGCATGATTTTACTCACCATTCAATTGCATTTCCCTTTGCAGCAAATGCAAAGCACCTAGAAAGAGATTGAGTTCTCTGAGGGCGCTTTATCAAGTGCGTTATTATTATTATTGTTATTGTTATCATCAGCATCATAGGCTCTGCAGTCTCCTATTTCCACAATTGTTCATCGGTCCCTTATTTATGCAAGGTACTAATGGAGGTAGAAAATCACACCGTTAGCTGGATTCAAACTGGAGAACAAGAAGAGGCATCGAGAGGTCCAAAACTCGGGACCTTGCGGATGCTGATTTCTAAATATTCGGCTTTATTTGCCGTTTAAACCATTGGAATATGCAATCGCGACTGATAAACTGAATGCTTGCCATACGGTTTGATCTGCACGGAATTCGGCCGTCGGCTTTGACAACTGCCTAGAATTTGGAAGTTTCATTCAGTAGACTGCCTCCTCTGTTGGCCATCATTCCGATTCCTATTAAGAACATGTGCTGTCTACCACGCTTCATTGCTACAAATTTAGCTAGTTACCTGGTTCGGTCTAGACTGGATTTTTGCAAATGCATTGCGGCTAGGCTACCGAAAACTCATTCGCCCTCTGAAGCCCATTGACGAATTTTTGATGAACATTGGCTGCAAGCTGTGCTACCAAATCCTGGAGATTCAGTCACGCGTCGCCTTTGCGGAAGGAGTCTCGATGGCTCCCGGTTGATCAAAGGATACAGAGTACAAATCTAATGCTGACCCTTGAGGTCCGTCATTGCTCGAGGCTCCTTCGCATCTGGCCGATCAGCTGAACCTTGAGTTTGAGCCTCCTAGTACCCTCAGGTCCATTATGGACAACAAACTAGCTGTGCCAGCCGTACGCTCAAAGACAGTTTCAGATAGAAGCTTTTATTGTGAAGGTCTCACAGCGTGGAACTCGCTTCCAAAATTCGTATGCAGTGATATTTACTTTCCTGCTACCGATAGTGGCACATCCACTCCAGCCATCCCGAGCTACTAGTTTCAGACTACTCACTTCCTCACTGCCGTCCTGACCCGGATATGCTTCTCGCGTCCTCTTGGTTCCGTGAGATTTGTCTGTTGGCTACTGAATGCGTAATGAAAGCCGCTTAGGCTGTGAGTGCGCTATAGAAAATTCTCCTACGTAATACCCACTTAGTCTGTGTTGCTTTGTGAAGTTACAGGCAGAGATGCACTACATTACTTTACACTAGTTTCTGTGTAAACCCATAAAACTAATGATTTTAACATACTAGTGACCTTTTTACTAGATTGCAGAGTTAAAGCAAGGTTTTGGAGCAACTAGCCAGCTCAAGTAAAAAAATATAAATTTGGGCAATGGAAATCCAACAGATGAGGGGGCAAATTTCGCAAGCTATGGGATGCTGGACTGCGAACACTTAGAATAATGGGTAGACTATATTTTGAAGCTTGAACTTGAATCTCCGGGTGTTGTGTTCTTACTTTGACTTCCGGCTTGCATTTTTTGTTTTGAAAGTTGTGTTAACTAGTATAGACTTGTACAAATGTCGATAATTCAATTTCTAAGAGAATAATAATGACTTCTTTTTCGTTCAAGAGCTCCGATCCCTTATCGGTGCCTATAATTCACTAATCAGACACCGGTTTAGCACTTTTTTACCCCTCTCTAGCCAAATATCACCAGATCTTAATGGGGTTAAACCACTTCCAGAAACATTTTAATTCAAAACATAATGCGGTTCTTGCTATCCCTATAACTATCTTCTCGGTAACGTCCCCTTGATATAGCACGAGAACCGAAGACGCAAGCATATCCTGCAAGCATTCGAATGAAGCAATTATATTGAGCTAAAAACCTTCACGGAAAATGTTTGATAGCTCAAGCGAGCAGAGCCCGGTGTGTACAGCAACTGTAGCAATTACCAAGCTCGCAAGCAAACAGTAGGATTTCCGGTTTCTATTACTCTGGCACACATCCATAATGTCTGTGCTGGAAATTTTCCGTAAAGCTAGCTGGCACTATCTTGTAGGTATCATTGTAATAGAAATGACGAACTACGCTGTTCATTTCCCGGGAACTATAACATAAAATTGTATTTCAACTGAATGTACGGAAATGTCAGGGCACCGGTAACCGCTTTGGATCTAAGAAACCTTCGTCTTTTTGAAACTTGAAAATACTAGGGCTCCAGAATTTGGCAATCGATAAGGCTGCAATTCATGCTGTTAGAGGCTGTAGCATTTGTGGTTAACTTTAATTAGCTGGACATAAGCAATCTACTTAGCTGCTTCGAGAAGGTTGAACTATCTGGCCAGGCCGCAGCGACGTCCACTCGACCCCGACCCGACGACTTCTTTGTAATGCTTGTACACGCCTTCAGCCTTCTGCCGCTATTTCACTTCAAATACATGAGGTCAGCCACTGATCTTATCACTTCCTTCAAAGCTGCTTTTGCTGAAGCTTCTACATTTAAATGACCCCGGGTAATCAATCTACAGCTGCTCATTAGGATATCGCGAGAGCATTCGGCGTTAACCACGTGCACTGCACTGTGGCTGCATTGAGACTACCCATCACCATACTCACACATTAAAATCAGCTATTCTCGCCCATATTCTCGATGCTGCGCAAGATATCGATTTCGGACGCACGATCGATAGGACCCATCAGCTCAATGCACCGGCCTGAGCTTACCTCGACGACGCGTTGCACAAACGAAGGAGGATTCGGCTTTCGAGCAAGATAGACTTTGCCACCATATGGCAGGTCTGGATCCCATTCGTCTGGATCGGGCTGCCAGCGATCTCCAGTAAACGACTTTCTCCTCCGTGGAATCGGACCCACCAGCCCAGAGCCAGGACGAATAGCAGCCGACGCCATTGGTGTCGACCGACCTTGTGCTGCAGATTACCATTGTTTACACTGACCAGAAGCCTCACATCCAGGACTTAAATTTTTTTCTAAATATGCGTCTAATACTCATTTGGAATGTTTATGAATTTCTTTAGGGATGCTATTAGTTATCAAGAGTTTCACATTGTCAGCCATATTGGGCTGTCGCTGCGTATCTAACGGCTGTTGTTACTGTACACAATCAGCTGCTCCACCATGGGGAAAGAGCAAGTGTTACGGATAGAACCGCCAGAGTTTCTAAAATTCAAAGGTATTCTGCCAGCATCACTCCTATGTCCCACTGCAACCATCATGTCTGCCCCTGCAGAATACCGAGTTTTCATTCGACCACCACTGGCCTACTCAGGAAGAGACATCCAGGAATAGACACCGGCGCTCGAGTTTTTGCTTTTTCACAAAACTGGCAGCTGGCTAATGAGGGTACAACTATTTGCAGGTCCGTACACCGAAGTTGTGATTACTGAGCTGCACATCTCAAACCCAACATCCCAGAAGGTGGCATTTAAAGTTAAAACCACTGCACCCAAACGATACTGCGTGAAACCAAACTGTGCAGTCATTGACGGTGGAGCCCGGGTGACCGTTCAGGGTTAGCAGCCGCGCACTTGCAACACCAGCGCAGCTCCGTTCACTTAACAGTACTGCAAACCGCTATTTGAGTCCAGAACGGTCTTCGTCTGGCTTCCTGAATCATAACACGATGCTCGAAGCCTGACAGCAGGTAAACCTGTGCACCGCTTGTCATTGCTTTTAGTGATGCTGCAACCTGGTGACTTCGATATCAACGAGAAACCGAAGCACAAGTTCATGATCCAATCGCTGATAGTGCCTGATGGGATTCCGCCAGGTGTTGATCTGGAAACCTTGGTATGCTATAAACTTGCTGTTGGTACACAACTCTTCAGCCTATGCTTGTCTGTCGTTCATGTCGTGGATGCGACATTAAAACACTTCTTCGCGACCTGCAATTTCTCCTCATCAAGCAGCATATAGACTCGTTGCCTTACTTTTAGCCCCAGCATTCTCTTGCTTTGGTTTGACGGCCTGATATGGCCCAGTGATTCACGTGCTAGCCTCGACAAAGGTCAAGGTGAATGTATTTGATGACCCAGGGTCGTGGGCTCTAGCCCGTGACAAATGTGAAGCGCCTGAATAGAGATTAAGTTTTCTTGAGGGGCTATGCAAATAATTTCATTTATCTATTTATTTCATTTCCCGACCGAAATACTTCTTTATCAGGTCTTACATCATACCACCAGCTCCTCTGACTCAAGCCGTTTAGCTGTGCCTCTGCCTCTAACCAACCTCAAATCCTCCTGGAGATCATGCCTTCAGTTCGTATGCTGCAGAATCTCGGAACTCCCAACCCCTGTAGCACTTGCATCGTCCTTGCTTGTCTGTCGTGAGTGTCGCAGTTGCCACATCTCACCACTTCCTGCACTAGCTCCCAGTCAAGCGACACGTCGACTTTAAGGTTTTGTCACTTTTAGGTCCCTTCATTCTTTAGCTCCAGCCTACACCCACATCAGGCCAAGCAGCTTTTCGGAATCTATCTATTTACCTATACCTCATACAAACCTCAAAAATTTGGGAGACCTTGTGCCTTTAGTTCGTATGCTCCCAAAGCACGGAACTCACTCCCGACTTGCGTCAGGACATCGCCTAACGTGACCACATTTAAAAAGAAACTAAAAGCCCATCTTTAATCACAGCATTTAGTGGGTCTATGTGATTCGTCGTTTGTGTGCTTATGCTTGCTGACACTGTGTGTGCTGCCACTAAGCATGCTTGCATGCTGACCCTGTGCATGTCACCCCTAACCATGTTATGCTTGTTGTCATGGAGCACGCTACCAATAACCATTTGATCGTGCTTCTTGTACAGCATATGTAAAGTGCCTAGAATGAGATTAAGTTCTCTGCGGGTGCTATCCAAATGTGTTGTTATCCTCGTTACGTTACTGCTTTTCGTGCCACCAGCAATGGCTGGTGCAACATGCGCCTACTGAGGGAGGGCAACTGGCTGTGAAGAGGTCACGTGGGAGGGGTCACGCAGGCAAGCAGCACACGAGTTCCGGCTGCTGCTGCTGCTGCTGCTGCTGCTGCTGATGCTGATGCCGCTGCCGCTGCTTGGCTCACGTCGGAGTTGAGGCTTGTCCTGCGGTCGCGGCACAGCTCTCAGACCTGCGCCTCGTAGGTCTCTTGGCTCGTGTCAAAGAGCTAACATCGTCGAGCATCGTGCACTTCCTGCTGGCACCTAGCTGCCTATTTTCCCGAACACACTAGCCAATTGTCACGTGAGCACTGCATGCGATCTGCCCACCCAAGGCAAAGTAACAAGATGGCAAACGAGTCACTATAGCTGACACAGCTGTCTTGGCATTCACGTTTAACGTGGTGTGTGTGTGTGTGTGTGTGCACGTGCAAGAGTTGTGTCCTGTCCAGCCATGCCACTGTCCTTTCAAAAAGCCGCCAAGACAGATAGGGAGTAAATAGAAGGAAAGAAAGAGCAAACAGTGCAGAGAGAGCAGAGAAAGAGAGAGAGAGAGAGAGAGGTGAAGAGAGACTGACAGACAAGAAGAGACTCGGAGTGAAAGAGAAGCAGAGATGGAACCAGGACGGATGTGGGAGGAAGTAGGCAGAGACCTGCAGTGTGGACAGTCAGTGCAAGGTAGACAGCGAGCCAAGCTAACTTCCGAGCAACGGCACTGTACGAATCCTACCGAAGCTGCCACCGCTGCTGCCACCGCTGCTGCCACTGCTGCACGTGGCTCTCGTCACGTGAGAGCGGGCATTGCGGCTCGTTGCAGTGGAAGAATGGTGCCTCGCCCGACAGCCTCATGGACACCAAGCTTCGCTGCGTCTTTGAGAACATGCCAGCTGCCTCGCAGTCTCAGTCTCAGCAGCAACCATCGCAGCAGTCCCACCAGGCCGCAGCGGTAGGCTCGCTTGCTGCCGACGAACCCCCCCTCTCCCTCTCTCTCTCTCTCTTTCTCTCTCTCTCCCCGTATGTCTCTTGAGCTCTGTTGCTGTCTCTCTCTATATATACATATATATATATATATATATATATATATATATATATATATATATATATATATATATATATACATATGTGTATGTATATATATATATATATATAGAGAGAGAGAGAGAGAGAGAGAGAGAGAGAGAGAGAGAGAGTCGCAGTCCCTTGCATCAGCACATTGCCGAAAGCAGCTGCCACGACCCTCTGACACCCCACCTACTTTCTGAATTGATTTTTCAGCTGCAATCATGTGAAAGCACTTCCTTGCCTACGGACAAGATCTCCTACATCTCCACACCCGACGCTGCAGCGAACCCTTCGACCAAGGTAGGAGGTGGTGTTTGCTCTCTTGCGCAAGCCCGCCCAGCGCTCCAGCCTTGCAAGCCGCCGGCTGGACTGGCTTGTGAAAGCGGCGCTCTGCCATGCTGAGCCTCGCTCACCGTCCAGGGATCGCTCACAAACGTCGACGAGCAGTTCACCAAGGTGCTGAGCGAGAACAAGTCTCTCAAGTCCGAGCTGGGTGAGCTGCAGAAAGAGCTGGCCAACCGGAAGGTAAAGGCCGCCACCGCCGATGCTGCTGCCGCCGACTCGCAATGTGCGCACCTGTTTTTCCCTGTGTGCCCCCTCCCCCACCTCCCCGGACCGTCTGATGTCAGGGAGAGAGGTCAGGTGGGAGGCGGGACACGCAGTAGCAGCAGCAGTAGCGCCATCGTTCGGTGCGGCCGCTTTGCAGGAGGAGAACCTGAGGCTGCGCAAAGTGGCCGTCTCTGACACTCCGCCCACGACGCCAGCTGCTGCTGCTGCCACCGCAGCTGCCGAAGTGCCACTGCCCAAGAAGTCATCGAAAGGGGTGCTGGTAATTGCCACTCTCCTCTTCTTCGTGTCCGGAATAGGCCTGGGCGTGACGACGGTCAAGTACGGCCTCCTGTAGCCTGCTCTCTCTCTCTCTACGTGGCGGCTCGATTTGAGGAACCGGCTCGGTCCTGCGGTCGTCAGATGCCGCTGGACCGCTGGAGTGGCAGACTATCTCGCCCGTCCTCGAAGAGGGCGGCTAGAAACATTTTCTTCAAGAATGTCGGCATCCAGTGTTGTTAATTAAAAAAAGAGAAAAAAGAAAGATCCAAAACTAGGTGCCCAGCGTGCGAGTCGACAGCGCTGGTCCGTGCCGGCTCCTTGCGAGCCACGGCGACTTGAAATGCACGTCCTGTAGGCAGCACGTGCTCTTGTTGCCTTGAGAACGCCGGTAGAGTGTGCGTGAACTCGATGGAATGGCATCGCTACGTAAATGCAGCGCTTGTGCAAGAGGCACCTTTTGCTGTACGCAGCAGCTGTTCAAATCTGCATCCCATTGTCTGGCCATCTCCCTACCCCCCCCCCCCGGAGAACTGCTTTGCCATACTCTGTGCTGCAGTCTGCGACAGCTTGCGCAGCCGTCAAAGTGGCCTGCTTTGAGGTTTTCTGTTTTTGTTATCACGTTTCCCTTGTTTATTGGGCATGCAATAGCTTTGATAGCATTTCACCAGCCGGTCGAGCCGGTAATGCGAAGTCCTCCTGCCAGAAACCTGTTGTCTGTGCTCATGGCAGGTGAAGGTATTGCTATTCTGGTCAGTGGCCTTTGAAATGGCCACTCCGGCATTGCTCTCTCTGTCTGCGGCAGGTTTTTATCTGCTCGTATTCGGCCACCGACTAGCGACTTTCCTACTGGGGGGGGGGGGCGACATATCGATGGCCACGTCACTACTGCTCAAGCTGTAGATTAGTCACGTGACGGCAATATTGCTGCATGGCCAAGCATCGATCGTGTTGCAGGCTTCTTTATGCCATGTTTATGTTTTACTGGTAGGTTGGTCTGCTGAAGCAGCTGCACGTCTCAGTTGCTAGTGCATGCATCTTTTTTAGGCAATCATGCTGTCATAATTGCATTAAAGCGTTCAACAATGGATTGCTATTGGCTTGGCTTCTACTTCCTGACTTTTGTTGCAAACTACTGCACTACCCGGTCGCTACTGTTTGTCGTTAGTGTTACAGTTCAGTAATTTTTATTTCATAGGCTAGTGGCGTTTGTCAGATTGTCGGATCAATTCAACGACCCTAACTGGATTTGGCAAGAACCCATCTTTGTACTCCTGCTCCTACTGTTCCTGTTTCTTTCTACTTAAACTTTAGCATTGCTACATCAGTCAGATTGCGAACTGCCTAGCCGGTATCCGCACTTATAATGCTATAGTAATAATAATAAGTGTATAGAACCCTCGGAGAAGTTACATTTGCTGAATTGTAATGATTAGGAACCATTGATGTCAAATCTAGGCAGCAGGCCTGGTTTGGCCCAGTGGTTAAAGGTGCCACAGGCCGGACCAAGGTCTGGCCACGGTCATGGGCTCGGGTCCAGCGGCATACGTGAAACGCCTGAATAAAGATCACACAGAGTCAGAATACCTTCGTGTATTCAAGCAGCATCTTCGACTGGCGCTAGCATTTCTTCGACGAACCGCAGGGGCGGGACCAGTTTCGGTGAGATCGGTTAGGCAGCATCGAGGCCTAGCCCAGCGCTGTTACGAGCTAGCCGCTAGGGCCGAGGACCTTCGGTGCAGGCGCAGCCGCAGCACGCTCGCAGCGCCTGCCTTCACTGGCCGCTTCCTCCTCAGCTCAGCTGCTCAGTGGATTCTCAGTGCTATGCTAAGAGTGCAAGGTACTCCTATCCAACGGCCGACTCCTCGAGCTGCCGGCCACTGGCCAGTTGAATAACTTTTAAATTCTTGCACCCTACTTGTAGTTGAGCAGATTCTTTCAAACCCTTCGTTGTGTAATTGCATAACTACGTAATGAAGTTAATAGCCCTTTGAACCTGTCCGGACACCCAAAATGTGGCAGTTAACGTACCGCTTAAAGGCCGTTGGCTATGGAAGCTTTTGCTCTGCACGTACTAGACTGCGGAACTCGCTTCCACAATGCTTACACAACGACAACTACACCTGGTGCCGACTATGGCTCATCCTTTTCAGTGGTCCTGAGCTGCTACTTCCATGCTGCTCACCACCTCAACTGCTCTCCTGGTTCTGCTATGCTTCCCACTTTCTCTTTGTTTCGTGAGACGGTCTTTTGGCTACCGAATGCTTATGTGAAGGCTTCGTGCGTCAACAATTAGTTGTTCGTGTCATTACTACTCGGTTGATATGCTACCTTTTTGGCCTACGTTTAAGTACACACAGATTTACTTCTCATATGCTGCTATACAAATGCTGAACATCACTGCTATTATTTCCTTCTACTCCTGCAGCTGCTGCAGCAGCCTGCCTGGCTCCTTATCGTAGCCCCCACCCCCAAATGAAGAACGGCTGGTACACAGCAAAGGCCCCTGTATCGTATCCCTTTCCAGCTACTTGCGTAAAACTCACATTCAGTATGTCCCACGTCCATAGAAAAAGTTGCGCAGTATATCAATAACTGGGTCTGAACCATGTGAAGGGCAATTAGTAATAATATTAACGTGGCAATTGCATGGTATCCCAAATGAATAAAATCTCTTTTTGAGCAAATCACGTAGGCTAGAAAGGAAGCTGATCAACTGATTAGTGGTAATAACGCGAACAATTGCACCAATTCACATTGGCAAGAGTAGATGCTAGGAGGAGCAGGTAGGATCAGTGCCGTGATAGCCCATGCTCGCTCTTCGCGACCGGGGTCGTGGGTTCGAATCCTGCAGTGGGCGATCCTGTATTGACAACTGCAAGCCGTGGTTCGTGATTACGGCTCTTCTGCCACTAAACAAATGAGGCTGTTAAATCAGCTCATATTTCTGAAGCTTCTTCTAATTGTTGTCAAGTCGGCACTCAATAAGTATTCAGTGTTCAATGGTGTCAAATGCAGCAGGTAGATCCAACAGAATTAGCAGATGCACTAGTAAATGCACTTAAGTCAATCTTCATGAGAAAGTCGTAATACGCTCGCAGTCATGCAGACTCTTGAGTGATTGGTTCTAAATCCTGACTGTAACGTAATAGATGGGTCGATGCTTAGTTTCGCTTGGCCGACAATACTCGTGTGCGTGTCTTTGCTAGCAACACTGGAAAGGAGAACAGGTGAGAGTCGTGCAAGTTCTCCTGGTCTAGCGTTGACTTCTTAACGAGTGACCTGATACCTGCTTATTAACTGCCTGTTGTGCAGTATAAAGTGAAAAAACCTGAGGCTGATGAAATTGCAGATGCTGGCTTTTTGTGAAGCGTGCAGGCATCAACTTCGAAATGTGATGCATCACATCCTGATATTTGCAAAATTCCCAGTTACCATTCCCACCTACACCACCATCTACCATTTCCGTTGCACAATGCAGAAGCTAGCTTGATAAGAACTAAAGGCCGACTCCGACTTGAAAGCAGTCAGGGATTCATGGCAATCGTTGCACACTGGAGCTGCTACTTCATGTCGTATTATGGCTGTGTGGCAGTAGAACGCATGCTGACAACACTAACCATCACGGACAAGTCGCAAGGTAATTTTAATAATAATAATAATAATATTGCACTTGATAAAGCGCCCTCAGAGAACTTAATCTCTCTCTAGGCGCTTTACATTTGCTGTAAAGTGAAATGCAATAGAATGGTAAGTAAAATCATGCTTGAAAAAACAAACGAAATGAATAACATGGTTAGGGGCTACATGCACTGGGTCAGCATGCAAATGTGGTTAGTGGCAGCATGAACAGTGTCAGCACGCATAAGCACATCGAGGACGAATCACAAGGACCCACTAAATGCTGTCCTAAATAGGTATGTTTTTAAGTTTCTTTTAAATGTGGTCAGGTCGGGGGATGTTCTGATGCAGGTCGGGGGGGGGGGGAGTTCCAGGCTGTGGGAGCATACGAGCTAAATGCACGGTCTCCAAAGGATTTAAGGTTTGTACGAGGTATTTCTAGACTGTTGGATTCCGAAAAGCGAGTGGTACGATGCTTTGCCTGATGGGGTAGTATATCTGAAAGATAGGCTGGAGCCATAGAATGAAGAGACCTAAAAGTGAGCGACAAAACCTTGAAGTCAATCCGTTGCTTGACTGGTAACCAGTGCAGGTCGGCGAGAAGTGGAGTAATGTGGCAACTGCGACGCATTTTGAGCGAATAAGTAAATAACAATCGGCTGCTCTGAAAGTCCCATCAATACAGCAAAATAAGAACCTTAGTGGCAATCTTACCGTAACCATTATAGGATTGCCTGCTATGGGACTCGAACACACGACCTGAATCGTAGAGTGCAAACACCTCGTCCCTAAGCTAAAACTCAAGAAAAAAAAGTGAAGATCGGCTGCTCAAATTTTTGTCCCATTTTACAGCAGAGCTGGCAATAAAGCATTCAATGATGCAATGAGGCTCAAACCTGCGACCTGGTCGTGAGGTTAGAGCAAGCAGCTCTGAGAAAGTATTGCCAATACAGTCTTAATGTGTGTGCCGGTGGTACAAAGCAGACCAATCACATTCCTGCTGCTACCGATTCACAGGGTTTACACGAGAAACTGAACTTGTTTGTGCTTGCCTACTGACGCTACACAGCGGCTGCCTGACCAGCAGCCAGCACCAGGCCTTTTTGGCCACTCTGTGGTCCAGGTCCACCCAGCATCCCATAATACAAGCCGATTCATCGGTTTGTCATCACGAAACTATCTTAAGAAACCAGTAGCCCTTAAAGACGCCATTGGAGACGGCTAGTATTTGTCTGCATTCACCTCTGAAATTGAACTTTTGCAGCAAATGTAAAGCGCCTAGAAAGAGATTGGGTTCTATGAGGGTGCTTTATCAAGTGCATTATTATTATTATTATTATCTTTTTTTATCTGTCTCACGCTTCAATAACTATGCCTTTGCAGAAATTGTACAGCGCCTAATAACAATAATAACACACTTGATTGATAAAGCGCCCTCAGAACTTAATTTCTGTCTAGGCGCTTTACATTTGCTGCAAAGGAAGCACGATCGAATGGTGAGTGGTATCATGCTTGATAAACAACAAGAATAATATGGTTAGGGGTGACATGCACAGGGTCAGAATGCAAGTATATATATATATATATATATATATATATGTATATATATATATATATATATATATATATATATATATATATATATATATATATATATATATATACACTATGGGCATCCTGATTTGCTCTGATGAGGGTAGCAGAAGTGAAGCACTCACTCTAGTCCTTCCACACCTCACACACTTTATTGATGCCATGTACATTAATAAACAGCAAACCATCTTAGACTACACTGATGGCAATCAATCACAGGTCTCCCTACACTGGACGAGTCACCAACATAGGCAGAAACAATTAAGCAAGAAGTAGGACTAGTCATGATCAGTGTGCAAATGCTGTAAGCAGGTAATCACGAACAATCCTCCTGCTCTTCTCAAAGGCTTGTTCGCATATAAAAGAGAACACTATATCAAGCATCCCCGAAGGCCCAGCACAATGTGGTACAGCGAGTCTTCTACAGCCAAGTTTCACAGCGAATCACGTGGCATGGAGATCTGCACTATCAACCACGACCTGGTCAACGCTTTATCCACTGGACATCTTGACTGTGGGCATGAATAGCGAATCTCCGAGAGCGCGCAGCGTCACCCTGCCATTGGGCCGCACGACTAGCCACGTGATGCTGCCATTGTTAAGGGTTATCCGAAGCCACGCTTCCGGCGGAAACTGCAGAGCTCTGCAACAACAACAAAACACCACTCTTGCAGCAGACGCTCGCCAACAGCCTTGGTCATCAGCAGCATGTGACTGCTGTCACTTCAGTCGTCCCGCAGCCAGCAGCCTTACCGGCAAACAAAATATCGTATCACGTTGGCATGACAAACGAGCACGTCGAAGGAGTCCTCCTTCTGGTCAGCATCTGCGCGATGGATGTAGCGCCTGAAAGCGGCCTCGATCCGAGCGCCATCCTCGTAATACTGCTGTTTCATAGGGGAGAAACTGTGAGCGAGTTAAAATGGCACGGGCTCTCGAAAGACCAGTGAGCGAGCGCTGCGGCGGCGGCTGCCGCCGCCGAGGGCGGGGCGCCCTCGCGCCACTCCCACGACCCCCTCCCGCAGTGGACTGGTTTGAGCACGTGTCGCCTTTGCTGAAAGAGCTAGGATGGTTGCCGGTTGAGCAAAGGATACAGAGCAAAGTTCTTACGCTGACCCACAAGGCCCGCCACGGCTTGGCTACTTCGTATCTAGCTGAACTGCTACATCAGTTTCAGCCTGTTCGCGCCCTCAGGTCCTGTGTGGACAATAAATTAGCTGTCCCATTCCTCCGCTTAAAGACAGTTGGTGACAGAAGCTTTAGCTCTGCAGGTCCTAGACTGTGGCACTCGCTTCCACAATTCTTACGAAATGACATCTATTCTCCAACTGCCGACTATGGCACATCTTTTTCAGCGGTCCTGAACTGCTACTTCTATGCTACTCACTACCTCAACTGCTCTCCTGACTCAGCTATGCTTCCCACTTTCTCTTTGTTGCGTGAGACGAAGTCTGTTGGCTACCGAATGCGTACCGAAAGCCGCTTAGGCTGTGAGTGCGCTATACAAAACTCTCCTGCGTAACACCCACATGGTCTTTATGACTTTGTGGAGTTACTGACAGAGATACAAAACAAAACAAAAAAAGACTGGCAGCGCTCGCCCACCTGTGCTTCGGGATGGTAGTGGCCCACGGCTGGCTCCGGTTCAATGGGAGCGCCCTCTCTGAGCATGGAGCAGCGCTCCACCGGCAACGCTGGGTTGTTGCTAAGGTATTTGCAGATGATGTTGCCCGTTTCGATGGCTCGAGTCATGGTCGACGTGACGACGCGAGTGTACGGCAAGCCGAGATCTCGAAGCCTGGCGCCGCACAGTTCGGCTTGCTCTCGGCCTAGTCAACGGATCCGGTCGTCAAGAAATGACTGCACTGCACTGCACTGCCCCGCAAGGGCGCCGAAAACGACCTGGGGGCGGGGAAGCACACTCGAGCTGCAGCAGCAGCACATTCTTACCGAGCGCCATCGCTAGCCGCAGCAGCAAAAGCATACTCATTTTTATAAGGAAATACGAAGCTCCGACGTCCTAAGAGACAGTGTGACAAAAACATGCCATTTCAATCGCCTAAGCTGAATGGTCCCATAAGCATGATCAACGAAGCCACTGCCACTGGGGCTTCTGATTTAAGGCTCTGCACTCTTTTACTGCCCATCGAGAAGTCTGACTCGACGGCTGCCCAATCAATAAGACATAAATGCCCCACTTTTGAGTAATTTTGAAAGAAATACTAAACCCACTTACCAAGCTCAGTGAGCATTCGATCGGAATCCAACAATGCTGAAGTGTTGTATTGCCCATGCCTGATCAGGATTATGTGCCTTGATGCTGTGGCTTTTGCCGGCTGATTGTCTTCGGCAACGCCACCATTCTCGACGGCTTTGCTCTTAGAATGCTCACGACGCCCGATTGGTGCTCTCCTACAGCACAACAGTCACGATCAGATAGGATACTACTCACAAAAAGCAACTTAGCACGAGAACTATGCAATGCAATGTATCTCCATCTGTAGCTCCACAAAGCCACAAGACTGTGAGGGTGTTACACAGGAGTGTTTTGCACAGCGCACTCAAAGCCTAAGCCGCTTTCGGTACTCATTCGGTAGCCAACAGAATTAATCTCATCAAAGTGAACGTGAGAAGCATGGCTGAGACAGAAGGGCAGTCAAAGAAGTGAGTAGCACGGACGAAGCAGCTCAGGACGGCAGGAAGGAATGAGCCATAGTCGACAGGAGAATATATATCGTTGCATATGAACTTTGCAAGTGAGTTCCACAGTCTAGGCAGGAGGAGGCTGAAACTGGTGAAGCAGTTCAGCTAGGTATGAAGGAGCCAAGCCGTGGCAGGCCTTGTGGGTCGGCGAAGAACTTAACTCTGTATTTGATGATCAAGTGGAAGTCAGCAAAGCTCCTTCAGCAAAGTAGAAACGTGGTCAAACCTCTGGGATTTGTTAACTTGACTTTCAGCCATATTCATCACCAGCTGTAGTGGCCTGGTGGCTTTTTTCGGTAGCCCAGCCAAAACTGATTTGTAGCAATCTAGCCATGACAGAACCAGGGTGCTGGTTGAATTTTTGCAAGCCACAGTGGTCGATAGTCCCCTATCTTAGATAGGGATCAGACGTGATGGCTAGCAGCGGAGACGGTCTCCATAATGAAACTTTCAAATTTAGCAGCTGTCAAAGGCGATACCAAAATTGCGAGCAATTTATGCTCTCGATCTTGTAGATGCAATCACCAAGTATAATCAAGGCTTTCATTTTTATGAGAGGACCTGCAGCTGCACCACAGTTTGATCCCTACCCTGCCTGCCAACACCTTTAACTCTCTCGAGGCACGTATTACTTACATTCACCGCTGTGTGGCAGTAAACTTTCTCAAATTAAATAACGACAAAACCAACTTTGCAGTTATGGGCACAGCTAGTGCTACCTAGTAATTTAAAAATGTGACCATCAAAATGGGCTTGCCAAGCCATGTGGCATCTGCATGCATTCTGAGTGTCCTGCTCCAAAGTTACCTCTCACTAGACGACCACATCAGCTCCACAGTCATGCTGCCCTAGTTTGGCCCTAGGATTAGGGTGCTTGCCTTTGATGACCAAGCTCAAGGTGCTCACCTTTACTACCGAGGTCATGGACTTAAGCCCTAAACACCTAGATAGAAATTCAGCTATCTTAGAGCGTCATTTAAATGAATTAGATATAAGTCTGGCTACTTTCAGCCATTGCAAAAATTGCACCATCGCCTAAATTTGAGTCGGTCAGACATGCATAACATGGCCAAGCTTGTCAGTGCATTTGTGACATTCCGTCTCAACTTTTGTAACTCACTGCTTACAGGTATTCTGGCCTGAGCAATCGGGTGCTTACAGATAGCACAGAACTAGCTTGTCTGTCGGGAGCATCTCACCGACCTGCACTGGCTCCCAACCTAGCAGCGTATCGACTTTAGGTTTGGTCACTTGGTTTTTGAGTCCCTTCATTCCCTTGCTCCGGCCTATCAACCACAACTACTCCCACATCAGGCGAGGAATCATACAACTTGCTGTTCTGACTCGAATCGTTTAGCCATATAATGTAAAAAAAATACTAGCTGATTTAACAGCCTCTTTTTGTATAGCGACAGAAGAGCCTTTACGGCTATCACCAACGCTTGCAGTGGCGATAAAGGATCGTCCACCGCAGGATTCGAACCCACAACCTCGGGGTCGAGGTCGTGAAAAGCAACCACCTTACCTATTGTGCCATTACGGCTCACCATGTATGCACCTCAAAACCGTTTGAGACCGTGCCTTTAGTTCCTATGCCCCCAAAGCCTGGAACTCTATACCGATGCACGTCACGACGTCCCCTGGAATGACAACATTTAAAAAGAAGCTTAAAACACACCTGTTTATTACAGCACTTGGTCATGTTTGTGATTCGTCTTTCGTATAAATGCATCTGCTTACACCGTGTCTGCTGCTTGCAGATGTTACCACCAAACATTTGGTAATTCTTTCTATACAGCATCTGTAAAGTGCCTATAAAGAGATTCCCTTCTCTGAGGGCACTATACAAATATATTATCATTATATTATTATTATCTAGTACTGGCTCAAAGACCTGATTGGCACCATGCAAACTAAACTGCATCACAAGACACACTCACGAGGCAGCCATTTATCAGAAGGCATTGCCAAAAGGCTGAGGGCTCCTAACACAATGGTAACCTGGTTGCAGTAATAATGCAGTCACATATTGACCATCTAAAGCGGCGTCGATCAAACGCCTAGTTACAACACACTATCAGACCTTACAATCAAACTACATGTCCACAGCAAGCACGCTACAAACTGGCAAGCCATGCCAATCACATGAATGGCATCAGTAGCTACCGCAGCTTCTCATAAAGCAGCAAAAATGTGACGGGAGTAGCAAATTATATGCATTTGCTGCTCCTACTTCTAATCGTGGGCAAGTCAGAAATATATCCTAATGGCAAAACGTAATCTATGAAAAATTATGACACAGGCCAGTGCTTCCATGCTTCTTAGTGTCACTATCCAAGATATCATCGAATCGACTTTGAGATCTCTCTGGCTATTTCATAGGTTGCATCGCTCACTTGCACCAGCCTGAAAACTTCTCAAGTCTTGTTCAATCACTACAAATGCACGACTTGGTCAAAAGGAGCAAGATATCCAACTGCAACCACTGGATCCAGTTATATGTGACCACTGCAATCAAAGTGGAATAGTTTTCACTAGTAGTTAGTGCATTGTGTGCTAATGCTGTAAAAAAAAAACATGGTCGCAAAGGAGTTTGGGTATTTAAACTTGGCTTTATTAAGGACTGACATATTCGCAATTTTTACAGCATTGTGCTCAAAATAAGCTACCTAATGAATTTGCAGTTGCTGTGAGCAAAAGAAATGGATTTCTCGACTCACGGCTTCTTCTAGATTCTTTTTAGGCCAAACTTCAACAACATGACTAGAAGGTCACTGCATGACAGCAGAACGAAATGACAACTGAAGGCCTTGCATGAAAATGGGCCACAGCAACCAAGCTTGGTATATAATAATAATAATAATAATAATAATAATAATGCAATTGATAAAGCGCCCTCAGAGAACTCAATCTCTTTCTAGGCGCTTTACATTTGCTGCTCAAGGTAAGATCAGCCATAGAGTGATGAGCTACAATCTTAAACAGCCTAAAGCACACGGCAGCGTGGCTAGTAGGCTGCCCTAATATCGGCTAAGAAAGATGACCCGGCAGAACGATTTAACCCAATCGGGTTGGCTCCGGATAGGGAATGCATCACTCCAGGAGCTGTCTCTGGCTACCACTACCGGTGCGGTCCTAAGCATACACACGGTGCACCAGAGGCTTGCCAGGCATGGCATATTGAAAAGGGTCGCCAAGCGAAAGCCTTTGCTGACCGAGAAACGAAGAAGAGATAATCTTGGATTGGTCCGGGTCCACACAAACTACATGTATACGACTGAAGTCGAGTTTTTATGAAAGGCCCAGTCAAAATTATTGATTTACACTAAGAGTAAACAATGAATACTCGTCGGCCAGCAAAAGTATTAAATGTAACACCCTAACTGTCTCAAGCCAACAGTGAAATTCCGGTGTCAGAAGTGTCAAGGCTTGGGGTTATTTCAGCTCCTCCGGTGTCGGAATTTTGCCCCGTATTAACTGATTATGGGCCAGCATGTGTTCATCGATCTAGCAAAAACTGCTGGGGTTTCAAGTGCTAGACCTCTTCTTGGAAACGATAACACTTTGCAGAAAAACTACACAAAGCACACAGCGAAAGCTTCCATGAGGCTTTTCTCAGAAGTAGTTATTAGAGCTATGAGTTCAAAAAATCAGCTGACTAACCTAAATCCCATAGGGCATCACTTGGATAGGTAGGAGTTCTGTCTGACAACCTGATTCTGCGACTGTGGAAGAGCTGCCTAGCCGGCTGAAGTACTACCGGAGTAGTATTCCCTCTGAGTCGGGTAAGAGGTTGCCGGACTTGAAGCGGTGACGTATAAAAGAGTTACGAAATTATTTTGCCAGTAAACACATTACTTAGGCAAGACGTTAAGCACTCATCCAATATATATATATATATATATATATATATATATATATATATATATATATATATATATATATATATATATATATATATATATATATATATATATATATATATATATATATATATATATATATATATATATATTGCTTAGAAATTGATGCTGCATTCTTCTGTATGCCAAGTCGAGAGCCATCTTCGGACAGCAGGTGGGGCATCAGCATGCCGGGTGGATCAAGACTTGTGAAATTCTCTAGTGTGCCCTTGCACCACCCACTCCTTGGCTTCCGGACGCCGTATCGTTCCCAGCACAAAATTAGAATCCCTTAGCTATAAAGTCTTCAGTTCCTAAGAATCAAAAGTCTGTAACTCTCTTCCAGCTTATGTCACCACCTGCAATGACTTGGCATCATTTGAGTCTCAGCTGAAGATGCGTCTGTTGAGCTCAGGCTTGTATGCCTGCTATGCTCAGCCTACTATGTAGTGAACTTGTCTAATTTGTTCCTGGGTGCTTTGTGTGCTAACCTCTGTGTGATTCGGTGCATGTTACAGACCAGTATCTGTACTGGTAACTGGTAGGTATCGTAACTGGTGCTCCTGTGTCTTTTGGTTTGCATTTGCATACAGACCTAGGTAAAATAATTGGGTGATTTTGCATAAAGATCTAAGCATAATACCGTGCCTGCCATCACTAAGCATAATACCGTGCCTGCCATCACTAAGCATAATACCGTGACTGCCATCAACAGCTGGTTTTTTACTCTTTTGCAGCATGCTTATAAAGTGCATAAACAAATTTCGTTATCTTAAAAAAAATCCTAGCTGATTAAACAGCCTCTTTTTTATAGCGACAGAAGAGCCTTTACGGCTATCACCACCGCTTGCAGTGGCGATAAAGGATCGCCCACCGCAGGACACGAACCCACGACCTCGGGACCGAGGTCGTGAAAGAAACCGCCTAACCTAGTGTGCCATCACGGCTCTTAGGGTGCTATACAACCTACCTATATTCATTTTTGTTAGTATTAAGTAGTGACACGAGTAAAACTAGCTATCGCATATGCATTACCTAAACGCCGAATCTGCTAACCAATTCAAGGATGCCTTGGTAGTGACAAACGTAGGCCCGGGCCAAAAGACTTTTCACCTGCCCTACTATTAGGTACGATCGTACTACCTACCTACTTGGAGCCCTGGTTTGGCCCACAAGGTTATGTGCTTGCCTTTGACGACCAAGGACATAAGCTCGAGCTCTGATGCGTTTGTAATGCACCTGGATAGAGATTAAGTTCTCTTTGATGAGCGATACAAATAAAAAAAATTTTATTAGCGTTGGCTATTTCGGTTGGCTATTGCGGTTCAAATACATTCATAGTTTTGGCTTCAGGAGCCAGGGTTCGTGAATGACAAATTTCTTGCAAGATGCATACTTGTAGCAGGCGACCATCACTTTGGCCAGAATTTAATAAGAATAAAATAACTAATTTGTAATAGTGCACTAAGAGAACTTAATCTCCATTCAGGCACTTCACGTGTGCTACGAGGCTCGAGCCCACGACCTTGGTCACTACATACAATCAGCTTGACCTTGGTCGGGGCAAGTACCTTAACAACTGGACCAAATTAGTTTCATTTTTTATCAGTAAGTCTTTCTCTAGTGCCTCTCATCTCACCAATCTCTCACCTCACTTATCACTGGCACTGCACTGCAATGGTTCAAGTCATATCATAGTGTGTGACTTCAGAGCATTGATAATAATAATAATATAATAATAATGCACTTGATAAAGCGCCCTTGGAGAACTTAATCTCTCTCTAGGCGCTTTACATTTGCTGCAAACGGAAATGCAATTGAATGGTGAGTAAAATCATGCTTGATAAGCAAACAAAATGAATAACATGGTTAGGGGTGACATGCACAGGGTCAGCATGCAACTGTAGTTAGTGGCAGTATGCACAGTGTCAGCATGCGTAAGCATATCAAGAACAAATCACACGGACCCACTAAATGCTGTCCTAATTCTTTTTAAATGTGGTCCGGTCAGGGGATGTTCTGACGCAGGTCGGGAAAGAGTTCCAGGCTTTGGGAGCATACGAACTAAATGCACGGTCTCCAAAGGATTTGAGGTTTGTACGGGGTATTTGTAGACTGTTGGAGTCCGAAAAGCAGGTGGTACGATGCTTGGCCTGATGGGGGAGTATATCTGAGAGATAGGCTGGAGCCAAAGAATGAAGTGACCTAACAGAGAGCAACAATACCTTGAAGTCGATCCGTTGCTTGACTGGTAGCCAGTGCAGGTCGGCGAGAAGTGGTGTGGCAACTGAAGAAGAAGTGGCAACTGCGCCGCTCACGGCAGACAAGCCTAGCTGCGGAGTTTTAATAATAATAATAATAATGTACTTGATAAAGAGCCCTCAGAGAACTTAATCTCTTTCTAGGCGCTTTACATTTTGCACCAGCTGCAATCGACTGATCGCACATGCCGGTAGGCCAGCGAGCAGTGAGTTGCAGAAGTCGAGACGGGATGTCACGAATGCATGGACTAACTTAGATGTGGTATCCTTATCTAAACAAGCCCGAATTTTAGCAACGTTGTGAAGCTGAAAATAGGCAGATTTGACTGTGGAGCTGATATGGTCGTCTAACGAGAGGTCGCTTTGGAATATGACACCTAGATTTCGAGCAGATTCAACTGGAGATATGCTGGCAGAGCCAATTTTGAGAGTCAGCCTTTCCAATTTGTGAATCACATTGGGTTTGCCCATAACTAGTAAGTTAGTTTTATCGTCATTTAGTTTTAGAAAATGTGCTGCCATCCATGTGCGAATGTCATCAATACATGCAGCAAGTGAGTTAAGAGAATTTGAGGTGCTCGAAGGCTGGGAGGGATCAAAGCAAAGGTACAACTGAGTGTCATCCGCATAGAAGTGAAAGCCTAGATTGTGCTTGGCAATCACATCAGTAAGAGGGAGAGTATAAACCGTGAAACGAACCGGACCTAGCACGGAGCCCTGAGGTACGCCATATTTCAGAGGTACCTCAGATGATCTGTATCCATTCATTGATAGCATTGATGTCACCGGGTGTCACCAGTGTCACCGGTGTCACCGGTGTCACCAGTCATTTGAGGAGCCAGAGCTCTGTGCTTGGTCCACTTCTCTTCACAATGTACGCTCTTTCTCGTGCCGATGCAATTGCCATGCACAATCGAGGCTTTCAATTATCTATCACTTTTTGGTCCACCCATTCTTCGGCTCCAGCCTACCTATCAGATCTACTGCCCCACCAGGCTAAGCATCGTATCACCTGCTTTCGGAATCTTAAGTGTTCACCTATACCTCGTACAAAACTCGGATCCTTTGGTGACGGTACCTTTAGTTCGTATGCTCCCAAAGCCTGGAACTCACTCCCGACTTCCGACACGACATCCCCAGACTTGTCCACATTTAAAATGAAAGTAAAGACACACCTATTTATGACAGCCTTCAGTGGGTCCCTTTGATTCGTCATTTATATGCTTATGCGTGCTGATACTGTTGCATACTGCTACACTTGCATGCTGACCCTGTGCATGTCACCCCTAACCATGTTATTCTTGTTGTTTATCAAGCATGATACCACTCACCATTCGATCGTGTTTCCTTTGCAGCAAATTTAAAGCGCCTAGAAAGAGATTGAGTTCTCTGAGGGCGCTTTATCAAGTGCATTATTAGTATCATTATTTCCTAGCAAGCTTTCCTAGAGAGCATGCTCAGAAAATTTCGCGCGAGTCACTGCCGATACCACGACATTATCTTAAGGAGCCAAGCCTTTCGAGCGGGCTGAGAACTTCAACAAGCACTGAGCACAGCTCGAGCCGAACACGGCTAAGAGACGAAAGCACGGCTACAGGGACGAACTGCTCGGCGGGATCGGACGACACCGCACTCAATCCGATTAAAGCGCCTTGGTAAAGTACATGCATTCGGCTGCACTGCACGAACAGGAAATGAAGGAAAAACGCGACCTTGAGGTCACATCACATAAAAAGTGTGGAAAGGTGACGCGCGTCACGAAAAAAAAATAAGCAACAGCTGCTGCAGCTGCAGCGGTGGCGGCTGCAGCTCACCGGTCCCAGTTATCATTCCATTTCTGGCGGTTGCTGGCAAGCCAGGCCAGTCCGGCTTCATTCTCGCTATGCGGCTTACTGTCAGCCTGGAAAATGGACGCTGCAGCGATTGCTCCAGCTCCGCCACCCGCGGATCCGAAAAGAAGAAAAATCAAGCGACGGCAGCCCTGGAATCGACTCATGCCGCCCGGTTGCTGGCAGTGTCAAGGTCACTGCGGGCGGCAAGCGCCGAAGCCTCTGGGAGCTAGCGGCGCCGGGAAACGTCAGGGGAAAGCCCGCAAGCATAGAATGCTATCAGACATAAATAATCATAACTTTAAAATATATTCTAATTTTAATTTAATACTTTTACCGTAGAGCTTCCAAATTAAGCCGAGCGAAGTTCAACACTTGAATGATAGACTCTCGATTACTCACATGAGATCAGGTAATAATAATAACAATAAAAATACATTAGTATATTGCCCTCAGAGAACTGAATCTCTCTGTCTAGGCACTTTACTGATGTTGCATGTAAACTGTTAACAAATGTTTGGTGGTAACATCCGCAAGCAGCAGGCTTAGTGTAAGCATGTACGCACACTCAAAGGATGTATCACAACGAAGACCTACCAATTGCCCTAATAAACAGGTGCGTTTTAAGCTTCTTTTTAAATATCATCATGTCAGCGGGCGTCGTGACGTGCGTCGGTAATGAGTTCCAGGCTTTAGGAGTATAGGAACTTAAGGCACGGTTTCCAACGATTTTGACGTTTGTACAAGGTATGGCTAAACGATTCGAGTCAGAACAGCTGGTTGTAGGATTCTTCGCCTGGTGGGGTAGTAGTTCTGATTGGTAGGCATGAACAAGGGAAAAAAGAAGCCTAAAAGTAAGGGACGAAACCTCAAGTCGATACGCTGCTAGATTGGGAGCCAGTGCAGATCAGTGGGGGCACCCCGCCAAATAACCCCTCACAAAATAGCCCTGACAAAATAGCCCCGTCAAAATAGCCTGCACACAAAATATCCTATGACAAAATAGCCCGACAAATTAAAATAATATTTTTACAAATCTTTTATATTTCGATTACCTCACAACATCGAACATTTTGTATTACGATAATGAAAACCAAATTTTAAAATATATTGTATTGAAAACATCAAAAAGTGAAAACGTATTGAAAAAAATTTTGCTTTTAAAATTTATATATAATTTGAGGATAATTTACCAAAAATCCATATTCTTCTTATTATTTTGTCTCCATTTGCCGCCCCATTCTTTTAATCTTCCTGTCCATGTCGATCAGTCGTTATAGAGCACATAGAATCACAGAAAGGAAAAGAGTTGTTGCTAAACGAAGAGTAAGCCCTACACCGTAAAACCCAAATCCTAAATCCTAAACCCTTAACCCTAAACCCAAAATCCTAAACCCTTTTTTTATATTTTAGGTCTTCGTAAGTATGTTTTTAGCTCAAAACTATCAGATTTATCGAGGCTATTTTGTCGGGTCGCCTGTCGGTGAGAAGTCCAAAGTGACCTTTAATTAGACGACCACATCAACTCCACAGTCGTCTGCCTACTTTCAGTTACATAAAATTGCTAAAATTTGGGCTTGTTTCGACAGGGATACCACATCTAAGTTGTTCCGTGCATTTGTGACATCCCGCCTTGACTTCTGTAGCACACTGCTGGCTGGTCTACCGGCCTGTGCACTCCTGGGCTTACAGCTGTACACAACTCTGCAGCTAGACGTTTCTGTTGTGAGCGGTGCAGTTGCTTCCACATCACACCACTTCTCGCCGACCTGCACTGGCTTCCAGTCAAGCAACGCATCGACTTTAAGGTTTTGTCGCTCACTTTGAGGTCCCTTCATACTTGGCTCCAACCTACCTATCAGATCTACTCCCCCACCGGGCTAAGCATCATTACACCCGCTTTTCTGAATTTAATTGTTTACTTATATCTCGAACAAACTTTAAATCTTTTCGAGACCGTGCCTTTAGTTCGTCTGCTCCCAAAGCCTAGAACTCACTCTCGACTTGCGTCACGACATCTCCTGACTTGACCACATTTAAAAAGAAACTAAAAACGCATCTATTTATCACAGCATTTAGTGGTTCTCTGTGGTTCGTCCTTTATGTGCATACGGATGCTGACACTGTGCATGCTGCCACTAACCATACTTACATGTTTAGCCCGTGCATGTCACCCCTAACCGTGTTGATCATGTTGTTTTTTGAGCATGCTACCACTAACCATTCGATCGTGCTTCCTTTGCAGCAAATGTAAAGTGCCTAAAAGGAGATTGAGTTATCTGAGAGTGCTATATCAAAGGTATAACTATTATTATTACTATATTATTGTTACTATTATCATTACTCCTCTAGTTTATCCATCTGTATGCCTATCTCTATCTGTCTCTGCCCTCTTTCTCTCTCTTTCTTTGTCTGTCTCTGACTCCGTCTCTCTCATTTTCTTTCCCACGTGCTCAGGTGACGCCTATAAACCTTAAGTTTCTCTTTTACAGTATTCTTCCTTACTTATTTTTACTTGCCATTCTTGAAGAAACGAATCATTTCGGGATGCCTGGCGGTCAGGTTGGCATTAACTTTTGATGTTTTCCCCCGTCGCCTAAGAGGCATTCGATTTTGTGCAAAGTCAGCCTCGCGTGACTCACAAGCATTCGGTTTTTCTCACGCAATCGTGCATTTTTTTTATCCTTCTCCCCAGATGGCGATTTGCTTGCTTCATCGTTCGCGTTGTAGACTTTGATGGCAACTTCCGATGATCACAGCCGATCACCGGCCTCCTCTGGGCGCATTCCGCCGTGCACGCCTCTCATCAGATGGTGACTACTACCTGTATACCGCATTCTCCAGGTGCATGCTTTCGAGGCTGGCTGCGCTGGAGTTGACAAACGCAAGTCTATCGGAAGTCTAATCATTGAGAGGCAACTGCTTTGGCAAACCTTTATTGCGACGCTCGCAACCGTCGATCATCTTACCAAGAATGATCAAGACGGCCTTATCCGCCCGCTGGGACACAGAAACGAACAATAATCAAGAGCCGGCTGTGTACACGTGACGGACCATGTATAGACTTTAATTTGCGAATACCAAAAACTTTGTCACGTTTTCATGATTTATAAACTATTATTTGAGCGTGCGTGCACATAGAGCATCTGCATGTTTAAATTTTTAAAATATATAATAATATCAAGAAAATAAGACACTTGGTAGAGCGCCCTCAGAGAACTTAATCTTTTTCTAGGCCCTTTACATTTGCTGCAAAGGAAACACGATCGTATGTAAGCAACTTCAAAAGCTCACGAACAATGTGCAGTGTACAGGCGCTACATTGGTTGCTAACAAACAACGATAGCTGTATAAAACTCGTGGGCTGTAGAGCTTGGCACTCACTGCTTACTGTTCACTTTCTGAACCTCTCGCGGGCTTGTTTCCTGCTGTAAAGTCACTGATTAGTGTGTAGATACATACGCCGCAGCTATGACTATTAAATCTGAGGAATTTCCACAAGTCCAGTAAGTGCAAGGAGGAAAGAGGTGTTACTTGAAACATCGGAGGCAAGTAGAGCATGAGAAGGAGCGGAGGGAAAAAAGATTACTCGCACCTTCACACCTTTATTGATATTCTGACAAAAATAATACTATGTCAGGGCCACTATATAAAGATTTCTTTTCAAAAGGCACTATATAGTCAGTCCTTGGTCACGTGCTGCGGTTTCCGCCTACAGTTTACACCAGTGCATTTTTCCCGAGAAACTGTCGAGCATTGACCTTCGTGACTCGAGTGCTGTAAAATGAAGCTGTAATGCGGTAAGATCAAGGTCTGATGGGTTGTATCTACGACTCTTTCAAAGCAATGTAACTGGGCGCTGGTGCTTACTCTCGAATCATAAAATTACAGCAAAGTCCATACCTGACAATACGTGCAGATCTCAAATTTGTTAGTCAGAGGACTGGCAAAAAGAGGCTACAGTACGGACAGACAACTGTTGAACACAGATTATAGTGACGACGAAAGTGGATTTCTCTCGACTCCCTGCCAACATTCAAAGGTAAAAAATAGCTTATGAATCGGTCAGAGAAGAAAACATTTGGAGGGAATCAGATTTGCTTGAGTAGCTACTTTTTGCGTTAGCTTATAGCTAACATTTTATTCGAAACTGTCAGCGTAGTTCTTCAATTGCTAATAGGCAGCTCCTTACTTCCCCACATAAAGCCCACGAGTAAGTACGTCCAATATAAATATAGCTATACGCCGCATATCAGTAAAAGAATAAAAAACGCACCTGTTTTGACAGCATTCGACGTGTCCTTCTAATTTGTCGTTGATGTGCTTATGCGTGCTGACACTGGGCATGCTGCCACTTACCACATTTCCATGTTGATACTGTACACGTCGCCCTAATGTTTTGCTCGTTGACATTGTGCATGCTAACACTAACCGTTTGATCGTGCTTCCTTTACTGCTCATATAAGGGGCCTAAAAAAAGACTAACTTTTCAGTGGTTGCTGAACAAACATATTATTATTGTTCTATAATTGTACTGTCAACTGCGTAAATATTTGGACAGTCCAGGATGGGCACTTTTGCCACGAAAGTCAATTCCAAAGTCCAACCTATGGGCAATGTACCTAAAAAAAATTGATTAGCTAAATGGTTTCTGGATAACAAGCTTCAAATAGTGAATGTATATAACGAAAAATTCTCTTATACTTTCTTTAAAATAGCAGACCAAGACTATTTTCAGATATCGGGGAACAATACACTTACTCTGTCAAGGACGCGCGTACTTTTATTTTAGCCTGACCCTCAGTAGATGAGGTTGTGGCACAGCAGACTCCCTGCGTATTGACATGATGCCCGTATGTACGCCAAACGGTAAAAACCGAGTGTCAAAATACCGAAAGCCACACTGTCAACAGCAGCGCTCTAGCGAAATCGCAGAGAAGTGACTGTCCATTACTCTCGGTGTGGCAGTCAAATCGGGAATGTAATGTAATGTAATGTATCTCCGTCTGTAACTCCACAAAGTCATAAAGACCATGTGGGTGTTACGCAGGAGAGTTTTGTATAGCGCACTCACAGCCTAAGCGGCTTTCGGTACGCATTCGGTACCCAACAGACTTCGTCTCACGCAACAAAGAGAAAGTGGGAAGCATAGCAGAGTTAGGAGAACAGTTGACGTAGTGAGTAGCATAGAAGTAGCAGTTCAGGACCGCTGAAAAAGATGTGCCATAGTCGGCAGTTGGAGAGTAGATGTCGTTGCGTAAGAATTGTGGAAGCGAGTTCCACAGTCTAGGATCTGCAGAGCTAAAGCTTCTGTCGCCAACTGTCTTTAAGCGGAGGAATGGGACAGCTAATTTATTGTCCACACAGGACCTGAGGGCGCGAACAGGCTGAAACTGATGCAGCAGTTCAGCTAGGTACGAAGGAACCAAGCCGTGGCGGCCTTGTGGGTCAGCGCTTAAGACTTCCTACTAGCTCATTGCAGCAAACACTCTGCGAAATGCCTCGAAGACCATCGCTAAAAGAACCCACTATGGTCAGATTGTATCCTAATTTACCAGCCAGATCAGATTTTCTCCCTCAGATTTTACCCGGAAGTAAAAATAAAGTCGGGCTTACGACATCGCAATCGCGAAGCTCATCGTAATACTTGCGGCGAACTATTTCATGATCGATTTCCATTTTTTCAAAGTAGTCAGTGGCCAAGCTCAAAGTCACTCAAACGTCGCATCGCGGGACATTACATTGCTCCTGCGAACTAGTCGCAATGCACAGCCTCTCCAAGCAGCTTCCAGCTGCTTCCGGCTTATTCGCTGGTTTGCTTGCTGTGTCGCCCTTTCAATTACAGTGCATAGTTATGGACTGAACAAAAAGTGATACACCAAGACAGTGAAAATAAATATTTTCGCAGTTAGCTAGCGAGTTCTCTCTACCAATTCTCTTAGCTCTAGGTCGCTCATCGTGAACGTTTGGTGGTGAAGAGCTTACGCTTGCCTCAATGCCGCCGATCGCCTCGATTCGAGCTCTCCCCGGCGATCCCTCTGACGTCGAATGTACGTAAATATTAGCGTTTTGGCGCTGCTGTGCGCGCGACAGTGATCGTGGAGCGGAGCTTGAATGATGAAGTCTTACGGTAGGCAAGATCAAGGCACCGATCGTGCTGGACAGCGAATAGACACGATTGGCCAACTCTCTGTTTCGCGACGGTAAGAGGCTGCCGTGCTAGTAGGCACGGAGTTTGCTTCGTCGCCTGGAAGAGGCGGATGTCCGTATTCGCTAGACGACCTCCCCCCCCCCCCCTTTTTTATACGGGCTAGGGTAAAGTTGCCTTGATCGTTAGCTGAAGGTTCTTGGCGCTCAGTTTGAGGTGCTGGCCTCGCTATGGTGAATCACAAACCACACAGTTCGCGTCCAACTCAATTCGTGCAGTCGAATTCTATCATTGTGACGCGAGTGAGTGAGCTATTGAGACAGTAGCAATGGCATTAGCCAGCTTTTTTATGACGCCTACTTGACAAAATAATGTTTAATTGCACTCTTAGAGAACTCAATCCTTACCCAGATGCTTAAAGAATCGCTGCAAAAGAATCAATAAATCAGGGGTTAATGACATATATGGTGCCAGACTAAGACAGCCATGCAAAATCGAACAAGTATCGTGCTTAGACCAGCATGCTAACGCATTAAGACGAAACTTGGGTCCACCGGCTGGTTGGATATCTGGATAGTAACATGCATTATTATCATGATCTAGTAAGTAGGCGAAGGCGCACGGGAACAAAAGGGAAACTCCGCACAGGCGCCATCTCTCCGTGCAGATACTGCTTCGATGCGGAACAGATGCGTCGTTAGCTGAGACTTACACTACGAAAAGTCAATTCAGGGGTTGAAGAATTCAGAAGCGAGTTCCAGACTTTCGGTAGATACGAACTGAAGGTGTGATCGTCGCAATATTTTAGCTTACTGAAAAGAAGGCGAGATGAATTGAAGGCAAGGGCAGGATGGTTAGAGAGCTCACTGGAGGAGCAAAGAGGTCGTATAAGTCAAGGCTGATGCAAGCGAGTGAGGTCACCTGTGAGCCAGACAGAGGTTCTTGAAAGCAATTCAATGCTTGATAGGGAACCGATGTAGCTCAGACAGAGGTTGTATGATATTAATAATGCACTTAATAAAGCACCCTCAGAGAACTCAATCTCTTTCTAGGCGCTGTACATTTGCTGCAAAGGAAACACGATCGAATGGTGAGTAGTATCATGCTTGATAAACAACACGAATAACATGGTTAGGGGTGACATGCATAGGGTCAGTATGCAAGTAAGGTTAGTGGTAGCCTGCACAGTGTCGGCACACATAAGTGCATACAGGACGTATCACAGAGACACACTAAATTCTGTGAAAAATAGGTGCGTTTCTAAATTTATTTTTACATGTGGTTAAGTCACTACATTACACCACTTCTCGTCGACCTGCACTGGCTACCAGTCAAGCAACGGATTGACTTCAAGGTTTAGTCGCTCACTTTTAGGTCACTTCATTCTTTGGCTCCAGTCTACCTCTCAGATATACTCCCCCATCAGGTCAAGCATCGTACTACCGGCTTTTCGGAATCCAACAGTCTACAAATACCTTGCACAAACCTCAAATCCTTTTGAGATCGTGCATTTAGTTCGTACGCTCCCAAAGCCTGGAACTCCCTCCCGACCTGCGTCAGAACATCCCCTGACCTGACCACATTTGAAAGGAACTTTAAAACACACCTATTTAGGACAGCATTTAGTGGGTCCGTGTGATTCGTCCTTCATGTGCTTATGCGTGCTGACACTGTGCACGCTGCCACTAACCACATTTGCATGCTGACCCTGTGCATGTCACCCTTAACCATGTCACTCATTTTGTTTGTTTATCAAGCATGATATTACTCGCCATTCAATTGCATTTCCCTTTGCAGCAAATGTAAAGCGCCTAGAGAGAGATTAAGTTCTCCGAGGGCGCTTTATCAAGTGCATTGTTATTATTATTATTAAGTCAGAGGGTGTCGTGACGCAAGTCGGGAGTGATTTCCAGGATTTGAGAGCATACGAACTAAATGCACGGTCGCCAAAGGATTTGAGGTTTGTACGAGGTATAGGTAAAAATCTAATTTCCGAAAAGTGGGTGGTATGATGCTTGGCCTGGTGGGAGAGTAAATCTGATAGGTAGGCTGGAGCCGAAGAATGAAGGGACCTATCACACTTGGTTTGGTATAACTAATAAGTTAGTTTTATCAACATGTAATTTAAGAAATTTACTACCATCCATATTTGAATGTCATCAATACATGCAGCAAGGGAATTAAGAGAATTCAACTAGCTGGAGAGCTCGTAGGGATCAAAGCAAAGCTACAACAGAGTGTCATCTGCATAGGAGTGAAAGCCTAGATTGTGCTTGGCAATCACATCGAAAAGAGGGAGAGTATAAGCCGTGAAAAGAATCGGACCAAGCACGGAGCCCTGAGGTACCCCATATTTCAGAGGTACCTCAGATGATTTGTTTCCATTCATATCGATACTCTGGAGTCTCCCACTGAGATAGGACCTGAACCGTTGCAGAGCCGTGCCAGTGATGCCCAGGTGAGATTAGAGGTGCTCAAGAAGAACTTGGTGATCGATAATATCAAAAGCTGCCGAACGATTGAGCAAAACAAGAAAAGATATTCTACCCACGTCTGCATCTCTAAGTATGTCGTTGTACACCCGAATGATGTGACTGCTACGCCGTTTACAACAGACCATACGAACTGCTGAGTTATACGACAATTGCCTACGATTAAGAGCGTTGGCCATAGTCATGAATAAAAATGTCACACACGTGTGAACTAGTTTATGCTGTTGTGTTCCTATCTAAGCGGGCCCTCTCTTGGGATAATAATAATAATAATAATAATGTACTTGATAAAGCGCCCTCGGAGAACTTAATCTCTTTCTAGGCGCTTTACATTTGCTGCAAAGGGAAATGCAATCGAATGGTGAGTAAAATCATGCTTGAAAAACAAAGAAAATGAATAACACGGTTAGGGGTGACATGCACAGGATCAGCATGCAAATGTGGTTAGTGGCAGCGTGCACAGTGTCAGCACGCATAAGCACGTGAAGGACTAATCACAGGGACCCACTAAATGCTGTCCTAAATAGGTGTGTTTTTAAGCTCCTTTCAAATGTGGTCAGGTCAGGGGATGTTCTGACGCAGGTCGGGAGGGAGTTCCAGGCTTTGGGAGCATACGAACTAAATGCACGGTCTCCAAAGGATTTAACGTTTGTACGAGGTATTTCTAGACTGTTGGATTCCGAAAAGCGGGTGGTACGATGCTTGGCCTGATGGAGGAGTATGTCGGAGAGATTGGCTAACAATGTCCCTCAGCTGAAAGTTGTTCAACTTGGCTGTGGAGCACATGCGCTCATCAAATCACAAGTCGCTTTGGAATGGCACGCCAAGATTACGGGCAGACGTCAGGACAGGCTGCTAAATGAAACATTCTCGATGATGAGCTCTGTCAACTTTCGGGCGACACTAGGTTCAACCATAACTATTAGGAAAGACTTGTCGTCGTTAAGCTTTAAGAAATTGGTAGCCATCCAAGTGCCAATGATGTCGATGCTGCAAGAATATTATGTGAGTCTGATGACGGGTAAGGCTTACAAAGGTCAAAGGATATGCAAAGCTGGTGTAGAAAAATAAAGCCGGGATACTTTGTGGCAGCATTTTGTGGTCTAACAACGTCACGTGATACGGGCCTGCAAACAGCAGTCAGAAATTTGCTCTTAACTACAAGCCATGAATTCCACTCAACTTGAAAATGATTAAAAAATGCCTGCTGCGACTGCTATAGATCTAGTGGGCCGCGGATGAAGTGGTGGCAATCGCCAGCTTAACAGGTTTGTGATGGTTTTCGTGCAACCACTAATGCGCTGACATAATCATCCATCACTTTACTTCCATCGAAACGCTGCGCATAACAGCTTTCAAGAATTAGATATCTGCTCCGAGTGTGCATGTCCACGATGGATTGCTGGGAGTTTCGGGCAGCCGCGACTACTATTTCTTAGGACGATCCCTATAGACTACAATACCTTTAAATTATGAAGATTTAGCATTACAGCCGTCAGTGGGGCCGTTTGGAATTAAGTACCCTGCGTCTAACATGAGGAGAAGTATCGTAGCACAAGCTTTCAGTTCACATCTCAGTGGGGAAACTGCAGCGGTTATCTCTCAGTGGACATTACATGCATTAGTTTCGGCCTGGTAAAAGTAAATTAAGTACAGTAAAGACTAGGCGATTCAGCTGCCTCTTTTATATCACTATATAAAAGAGGCAGTTGAGTCACCTAAGAAGAACCAGAAGAGCCTTCGCTGCTATACACCTCCTTGTATCGGGTAATAAAGAATTATTTGTTGCATAACTTGAAATCACGACGTGAACTGTCGTGAAGTGACCTATGAGACCTATAATCCCTATATACTCTCAACCGGAAAGAGCAAATTTTGATGGCTGCAGAAGTGGCCGTGAAACCCACCGATCGATGGTGTTTTTAGTAAATAACCACTGTCCCACTTATCATAAGTCTGTGAGCTTGTCATTATAAGAAAGGGGAATAGTTTTTTCTAGCTCCTCGAAAATGGGTAATAAGATCGTTTATGTTGTTTTAGTGCGAACCGTCAGTAGGGTAGCTGCCCCAAAGAAGCAGCTGAAACCACTGGCTTTTATAATTCCCAAGGCTTCGTTCAACTGGAGATCAGGTTAGAGCTAATAGGTCCAAAAATAAATACATTATATCGTAGAATACTATTCGTCTTTATTATTAGAAATATCCTCGGTCGAGTTAAGGTCAAGATCGAACTGATTACTTCCAAAAAGAAACCGATCGCATGAGATTTCCGTTACATGATAAAAAGCCTTAAGTAGCATGTCCCGTGCTGTTTATATTTAGGAAAGATCTTACTACTTCTGCAAGATTTCGCTATTTAGAGCACAAAGAGACGTCAAATCAGGGGGTGTACGATTGCGAACTAGATCTAATAAGCCTTCGCCACAGGCTTCTAAGAGCAGCATATGTAAAGTGCCCAGATAGAGATTTAGTTCTCTGAGAGTGCTTTATACATGTCTTATTATTATTATTACTAGATTTCACTAGTGAAAAATCCCCGAAAACTCCGACTTTGATTTGGAATGCGGGCATGAGTGTCCGCTGGCCTGGCTGGTGAGCCCGCCCCACTGACAGGCAAGCTTAGAGTTATTCGCTAATAATGGAGCAAAACCTGAATAGGAGGAATTGAGTTGCATTTACGGAATGTACGGACGTACTGACCATCTTTACATTAATTTTACTTATATACCAAGCCGTGTGAGAAATCACGTACAGATTAAATTAATGCGCGTCCCTCCCTTACCACCGAAGGCGGGGGCAGCGCGATATCCGGTTATTCATGCCCACTCTGGCTGCTTTCCAATGCGCCAACTTCGCTTGACTGACGCGCAGGCTGAGAAGCACAGGAAGCACCCATTCGGGCGTTTGCCAGCTCACCATTTCGGGCGAAAGCAAATTGGGTCTAGAGCGGAGAGCGAGAGCTACTGGAATGCCGTGGCCTAGGTTCGACTTCAAGGTAATAATAGTAATAATAACAATAAATTTGATAAAGTGCCCTCGGAGAACTTAATCTCTTTCTAGGCTCTTTACAATTGCTGCAAAGGAAGCACGGTCGAATGGTTAGTGGTAGCATGCTCCATAAACAACCAGAATAACATGGTTAGAAGTGATATGCACAGGGTCAGCATGCAAGTACGGTTAGTGGCAGCATGCACAGTGTCAGCCCGAATAAGCACATATGGGCGAATCACAGGAACCCACTAAATGCTGTGATAAATATGTGCGTTTTTTAGTTTTTTTATCGAATGTGGTCAAATCGGGAGTGCTGCCCAGGCTTTGAGAGCATACGAACTAAAGGCACGGTCTCCAAAGGATTTGAGGTTTGTACGAGGTGTAGGTAAACAGCTAGATTCCGAAAAGCAGGTGGTACGATGCTTAGCCTGGTGGAAAGTAGGTCTGATAGGTAGGCTGGAGCTGAAGAATGAAGGGACCTAAAAGTGAGCGACAAAACCTTGAATTCGATCCGTCGCTTGACTGGTAGCCAGTGCAGGTCGGCGAGAAGTGGTGTGATGTGGCAACTGCGACGCTCACGACAGGCAAGCTTTGCTGCACTCCCGACTTGCGTCAGAACATTCCCTGACTTGACTACATTTAAAAAGAATTAAAAACACACCTATTTATGACAGCATTTAGTTGGTCCCTGTGATTCTTCCTTCATGTGCGTATGCATGCTGACACTGTGCATGCTGCCACTAACCGCACTTGCATGCTGACCCTGTGCATGTCACCCCTAACAATGTTATTCATGTTGTTTATCAAGCATAATATTACTCACCATTCAGTTACGTTTCCCTTTGCAGCAAATGTAAAGCGCCTAGAAAGAGATTGAGTTCTCTGACGGCGCTTTATCAAGTGCATTATTGTTATTGTTATCAGAGCTTTGCTCCAGCTGTAAGCCCAGGAGTGCACAGGCCGGTAGACCAGCAAGCAGTGAGTTACAGATGTCAAGACGGAATTTCACAAAGGCATGGACCAATGTAGATGTGGTATCCCTGTCTAAACAAGCCCGAATTGTAGCAACGTTATGTAGCTGAAAGTAGGCAGACTTGCCTGTGGAGCTGATGTGGTCGTTTAATGAAAGGTCACTCTGAACCATGGCACTAGATTTCGTGCAGGTTCAACGGTAGAGATGCTGGCAGAGCCCATTTTGAGCGTTAGCCTTAACTATTTCTAAATCACGCTTCGTTTGCGTATAGCTAGTAAGTTATTTTTTATCTTCATTTAATTTAAGAAAATTTGCTACCATCCATGTGCGGACGTCATCAATACATGCAGCAAGGGGAGGTGAGAGAATTCGGCGTGCTGGATGACTGGGAGGGATCAAAGCACAGTTACAACTGATTGTCATCCACATAGAAGTGAAAGCCTACATTGTACATTGCAATCACATCGGCAAGAGAGAGAGAATGAGCGGTGAAAAGAATTTGACCCAGCACGGAGCCTTGAAGAACCCCATATTTCAGAGGTTCCTCAGATGATCTTTGTCCATTCACATCAATACTTGGTCGTCTCTCACTGAGATAAGACCTGAACAATTGCAGTGCAGTGCCAGTGCTGCCCAGGCGAAAGGTAGGCAGAAGTATTCAAAGGCTCTAAACAACACTTTTTAAATTTCATGGTCATGTTCTCGGTGAGCCGTGATGGCACACTAGGTAAGGTGGTCGCTGTTCGCGACCTCGGTCCCGAGGACGTGGGTTCGAATCTTGTGGTGGGCAATCCTTTATTGCTTCGGCAAGCGGTGGTGATAGCCGTAAAGGCTCTTCTGTCGCTATACAAAAGAGAATGTTAAATCAGCTAGTATTTTTTTAATGTAAACGAAATTTAATTCTCAATTCCAGCTATGAGAGCGCATGCTGCTGCCATATATCAAGTCGGCAAATTATCTCCCCCTTTTGGCATTCACCAATAAATAAATAAATAAATCCTAGCTGATTAAACAGCTTTTTTTGTATAGCGACAGAAGAGCCTTTACGGCCATCACAACGGCTTGCAGTGGCGATACAGGATCGCCCACCGCAGGAATCAAACCTTCGGCCTCGGGACCGAGGTCGTGAAAGCAACTGCCTTACCTGGTGCGCCATCACGGCTCACCGATGTAGTAGTGGTATTAAAAATACCCTCGCAGTAATACTAAAAGTCCATTACAAAGGACTCGCTATAAACGTGACTCGGTGACTGTGACGGACTTATGGGCTAAAAACCTAGCTTCTCATAGATGTTGATTGCTATAGCTATTATTACTATTATTAAAAATCGATGTACTATTAAATGGCTACCGGTCATCTGGCGACCATCAAAGTACGACGTACAGGGTTCGATCTTAGGCGCCAGCTGTGCAGCACTATCAATGCTCTCCCTCTGGCAGCAATTTCATTGATAGATAAACCATCCACCACGGTTTTTCTACACTGATGATTACGCCGGCGGGCCCTGGGAGCACGGGGTTCGGGACGAGCCAAGTGGCTCAGAAGTCGTCTGAAAGTTTCAGCTGTGACCAAGTTTCCGTCAACGGATTTTGTCTCTGGTTGCATAGAGACCTTGCGAGGGTTCATCTGAAGGTCAGACATAAGCAACCTTTATTATGGACGATATTGAGTATGGCAGAGAACATACATGGTCCTATACGATGCCGGAACAAACGCACGTGAGTGACCCTTGACCTTCTTCAGTACGCTGCCGGGGTCGCGAACTGAATTCAAGAGCTTACCATAGGTTCCCCAGGCTTTATGTGGGAGCCCGGGACACTGGGCTCTTATATCATCGTACTGAGGACGAATCGTAAGGGCCAACTAAATTCTGTGAGATAAACAAGAGCATTTAAGCTTCTTTTCAAATTTAGTCAAGTCATGGATATTGTGACTTCAGACGGGAGGGAGTTCCAGGTTTTAGGAGCACACTAACTAAATTCAAGCTTACGGAATGATAGTAGGTTCATATGAAATGTAGCTAAATTATCTGGGTCAGAAAATTTTAGTCGGCGGATTCTCTGTGATCTGTAGTAGCATAGTTCACTTAGGGCTGAGCTGGTTGAATTAGCTGGTATCGACCGCCCAACAGCGAGTACTTTCGATGCACAATTCCACCCTCTCCGCTCAGCGGCAGCGGTGCCTTGTGCAAGAAAATAGCTGGTAATAAATAGGCTGAGCTTATTCGTCATCCAGTGGCCCCAAAACCGGAGTTTCTGCGTATCACCGAGAGGGATTACGGCTTCTCTCGGGGGGGGGGGGCTTTCGGTGCAGACCCGACGGATGAAATGCCTGACAGCACATGCTTAGAACTGCCAACTCTAAGCAGGGTAACATAATTTTGATAAATGATCAATACCAGCTACTAGTAGGCTGGCGAGATAGACGAGATGACTCTCGTGTAAAAGGGTCGTGGCCATCGCAGCGTGCCAAGTTTAACAATCATTTGGAACAAACCCCCATAGGCGGCCTGAGTATCGAACTGCTCCCAGCTTCTCCTTCCTCCTCTCTCTCTCTCTCTCTCTCTCTCTCTCTCTCTCTCTCTCTCTCTCGCTCCTTCCCTCCCTCCCTCCCTCCCTCCCTCCCTCCCTCCCTCCCTCCCTCTCCCTCTCCCTCTCTTCCTCTCTATCCCTCCCTCTCTCTCTCTCCTCTCTCTCACTCTCTCTCTCTCTCTCTCTCTCTCTCTCTCCCTCTCTCTCCCTCTCTCCCTCCCTCTCCCTCCCCCTCTCCCTTTCTCCCTCTCTCCCTCTCTCCCTCTCTCCCTCTCTCCCTCTCTCTCTCTCTCTCTCTCTCTCTCTCTCTCTCTCTCTCTCCCCCCCCCCCCCCCCCCCCCCCCCCCCCCCCCCCCCCCCCCACCCTCCCTCCCCCTCTCTCTCTCTCTCTCTCTCTTGAGCAAGCAAGTTCCAGTCTGCTTGTAGAGCTAATCACTCCACAGAGTCAACATTGCTTAGGGTTACAATGCCCATCTCAGGAATGCAGACTTCTCAGGAATGCAGACTTGGGTAAAGTCCCTCTACTTGTTTTGCTTGATCTTACGGTGGCGTTCGATAGGACCGATCGCCAAGTCCTTCTCGAGCGCCTCTCATCCCGCCTGGGCGTCGCTGGCATTGCACTGCCGTGGTTTAAGTCCTATCTCGGTGGGCGACTCCAGAGTTTTGATGTGAATGGGAAAGGCTTGCCCGAGGAACCACTAAAGTATGGGGTACCTCAGCTCCGTGCTTGGTCCGCTTCTATTCACATTTTATACTCTCCCTCCTGCCGACGTGATCGCTTAACACAATCTAGGCTTTCACTTCTATGCAGATGACACTCAGCTATACATTTGCTTTGATCCCTCCCAGCCCTCCAGCCCGTCGAATTCTCTCAACTCCCTTACAGTATGTATTGTTGAATCCGGACATCGGTGGCAGCAAACTTTCTCACATTAAATGACGAAAACCTAACTTACTTGTTATGGGCAAGCCAAGTATGACTTGGAAACTGGAAAGCTTAACGCAGAAATTTTGATAGTTAGGCCGGAGCAAGAGAATGAAGGAACCTGAAAGTAAAATACAATTCTTTAATGTCGATACGCTGCTTCTTGGGAACCCAGCGCTGGTGCGCAGTCGTGTAATGTGGCAAGTGAGACGTTCTCGACAGGCAAGCCTAGATGTAAAGCGTTATAGCAACTGTAAACCTCTCGTCCGGAACACGAAGTCCCGATTGGCTGTCTGGGCAACAGTGGTCGACTCGGAGAGGCTGCAAGATCCGCTAGATCAGTACGGAGCTGCTGGTTGAGCAAAACCACAAGATAGGTCAAATCACAATGAGGTAGCTATGTTGTGTATGCGAACTGAATTTATTCCTAGCATCATGCAGCGGTTCACCGGAAGCATAAACAAATGGCGCCGTGTCTTGCGTCGTCTGCCTCACCGAGTGTCAGCGGGCGAACTGAAGCAACTTCGAAGCGTGTTTAGTCTAGGCGGGTACTGTTTTGGGACTTCTTCGTAATGTTAGCGTACTTCTTCGTAATGTTAGCGTTGGCTACTTGAGATTGGCAACGCAAGCAGAAGCCGGTCATTTACCTTAGAGAGCAGCATCAGCAGAAGGCAATGATTACAACAGAGTGAAGACCAACACACACCTTGGTTAGAATGTACCCTAACCCTTGGCAGTCAGGCCGCGGCACTCGGCTAAACTGTCCTCCCCAGGGGAGTCGTCCCAGCCTCGCTTTCTATCCAAGCCACGGCGAAGAAAGCTGAGCTTAACTGAGAAAACTAAAAAGAAAACTGAGCTCCTCGACTGAGCTCATGAGCGGAGCCCTCAGTGGAGGCTGCCTCGAGGCAGAGCGTGTGCCTCGTTGGGTCTTAGGAGTCTAGCTGGTGCATCAGACGCCCAAATCGCCATTTTGCCGAGCGACTAAAACCTTACCGACAGCCCTTGAATTTACGGGCAGGCATCAGAACAAGCCGAATAAGGCGGTCCCAGCGAACCCAGCTTACAAAACGACGGTCGGTATGCGAAATCCATCGGCGCGACGACTGCCCGGACGTATCTGGACGTCTGAGGTCCTGAAAGGGATCTTCAATTTCGAGCGCTCAACACTAAGCTATTAGGTACACGACGCTGACGGCTCTGGCCGTTCAAGCCTCGTTAGCAAACAAGCGACACCTCGGCGAGAAGAGTAAGCGAGCTCCCGGCTGGTCGGCATCAAACCTTCGAGAGTGGCTTGATGACTTGCCTCTGCGGGACGTGGCCATCTCAGTCGCGATTCCGTAATGAACGAGCTTTGATTTCCGGTTAGAATTGCCCACCGGCAGCTTTCAGAGAGAGCCACCTACAAAGACATTGCCAGTACTGATTGTTCCTTCATTCGCTTGCACACCGCCAAACTGTTTTCCAATCAGGCGAGGCATCGTAGCGTCAGCTCTTCGGAATTGAGTCGTTTAATAGTGTCTCTATCCGACTTCACATCCTTCGGAGACCACGCCTTCAGTTTCGTTTGCTCCCAGTGCCCAGAACTCTCACCCAAAAGACGCCACGACATTGCCTGACTCTGTGGCATTTAAATGAAGCTAGAAACTCATCCTCTCATGCTTCTCACTTTTGCCTGCAAAATGCGTACATTGTCCTTATCTGTGCTTATACGCGCTGATATTGAGCATGTGATCACTAACTGATTTCAGAACGTGTGAATTGCCCTGAAAGAGATTTATTTCTCTTGCGGCTCTATACAAGTGTCTTATAACACAACTCGCCGAGCTGGTTTGGTCTAGCTGTTAAGGTGCTCGCCCCGACCAAGGTCTGACTGAGGTCGTGGGCTCGAGCCCCGAGGCATATGTGAAGCGCCTGAATAGAGATTAAGTTCTCCTGGGGCGCTATGTAAATGAATTATATATATATATGTATATATATACAGTAGCACTTACTGCAAGGGAAACATTGAGAAACAAGTTATATATATATATATATATATATAGATATCTGTATATATATATATAGATATCTGTATATATATATATATATATATATATATATATATATATATATATATATATATATATATATATATATATATATATATATATATATATATATATATATATATATATCTATATATATATATATATATATATATATATGGGTCTGCGCACGTCCATCAGGCCGCTCGATCGTTCCCGCTTCAAGCTTTTCCGGTCAAATTCCAGCAGCGGCGGCCGGTGCTGCACCTCGGGCGCTTCCGACTGCGCCGCCGCGGAGCCTTCGAGCACTCCGTCAGCTCCCGCACCTTTGGTGCAGCTCCGCTCGATCGAAGCGCCGCCGCGTCTTTTCGCAGGAGCGCGGCCGGCTACGTCGCGCCGGCCGCTCGCGGCCGTGAACTCTGTTCGGCAGTATGCCGAGCCAGCGAAAAATCTGGACCGGCGGCGGCGGCATCCCGATAGAAATCCTAAGCCGTCGACGTCGGCTCTCCAGACTTGGACTTGCGCCGACTGCTCTGCGGAATGTCGGAGAGCTCCCAGGAATCTCCGAGCCCAACGAGCGAGCGATCGGACCCCCGCGAAATCGGAACACTCGCGATCGCGACATAGGACGGATTCCTAGGAATCATCCTACCTAGTCGTCGCCGATATATATAACTTGTTTCTCAATGTTTCCCTTGCAGTAAGTGCTACTATCTAATCTTCAGCGCTCGGAAGTATGGGAAATGGCCATTATTGCCTGAAAACTTAACTTGTATAACTAGGATAGTGATTAGCTTGAAATCAACCCATTTCAGCTGATAAAACTCGAAAAGCTCTCGCTTTCACGATGCATCTGTTGAGATGAGCATTGAGGGTATGGACTTTAAGGGACATTCTCGTTTAAACAGGGATACTACCTCTAAATTGGTCCATGCATTTGTAACATTCCGTCTTGACTTCTGTAACTCACTGCTTGCTGGTCTACCGGCCTGTACACTCCTGGGCTTACAGCTATACAAAACTCAGCATCTAGACGTTTCTGTCGTGAACGTTGCAGTTGCCATATCACACCACTTCTCGCCGATCTGCACTGGCTCCCAGTCAAACACCGCATCGACTTCAAGGTTTTGTCACTCACTTTTTGGTCCCTTCATTTTTTGGCTCCAGCCTACTTATCAGATCTACTACCCCACCAGGCTAAGCATCGTACCGCCCGCTTTTTAGATTCTAATGGGTGGTTGCTTTTCACGACCTCGGAGCCGAGGTCGTGGGTTCGAATCCTGTGGTGGGCGATCCTTTATCGTCGCTGCAAGCGATAGTGATAGCCATAAAGGCTCTTCTGTTGTTATGCAAGAGAGGCTGTTGAATCAGCTAGTACTTGTTTTAATTGTTTACCTATACTTCGTATAAACCTCAAATCCTTTGGAGACCGTGCCTTTAATTCGTATGCTCCCAAAGCCTGGAACTCACTCCCGACTTGCGTCACGATAGCCCCTGACTTGTCCACATTTAAAAAGAACTTAAATACACACCTATTTAGGACAGCATTTAGTGGGTCCCTGCGATTTGTCCTTGATGTGCTTATGCGTGCTGACACTGTGCATGCTGCCACTAACCACATTTGCATACTGACCCTGTGCATGCCACCCCTAACCATGTTATTCATGTTGTTTATTGTGCATGCTACCACTAACCATTCGATCGTGCTACCTTTGCAGCAAATGTAAAGTGCCTAGAAAGAGATTGAGTTCTCTGACGGCGCTATATCAAATGTATCATTATCATTGTTATTCTACATCCCATTTTGCATAGTCCTTGATGACAGCCTGAACTAACGGCTAATAGTTTTAGCCTTGTGATTGCCCATAGAGCCTTAAACCACTGCCATGAAACTGTACCAAGCCTTTGTCTAAGTCCTGTTCAACTTCTTGGCGAATTCATCACTCTCTACAGTCTTCTTTATCTGATTAAGATACTGGTTTTGACCTTAACTTCCGGCAACTACTGAAAGAAATGTTTGAGTTTCCTTAAAGCTGCTGTCTAGCCATCTAGATCCGCGTGAAATCGCTTGCTGTGGCCTAAACTGATGTGTTGGTGGTGGTATAAGCCACTTCAGAGATCTCCTAGTGGCTTGCAGTTGATGTTGTTCTATCCTATAGAAAAATCAGCCCTCAAGTTCAGCCGGAAGGGCACAGTGACATTTCGTTTCCCCAGATTAGAGAACTTCACTAACTTCACAACAGACTTTACTTCAAGCAGGACAGCGTTAATGGGGCGCCGGGTGAACAGTCTCAATTGAAGTAAACATTGGTGTTTTCTTATCGATGGACACGTCCGTATAGAGGTTCCGACCAAGTTGTGTAGCCTTCGAGTTGCGGTACTGCCAATTTTCTATAATACATTTGATAAATAAAATAAAATAAATTAAATAATAATACATTTGATGTAGCCCCCTCAGAGAACTAAATCTCTTTCTAGGCACTCTACATTTACTGCAACGGTCGCACGATCGAATGGTTAGTCCGCTCAGCTGCTGACCGCCTGCGAGGCGGCCGAGGAGAAGCACGTCCGATCGTGCGAGGGTTGTTGGGGGGAGGGAGGACGCGGCCCGAGCGGTCGGCGTTAGGCTCTACGCACTGCTATTGCGCAAGAAAGGCATCAGCGAGGTAGGCATTCGCATCAGCCGCTTAGATGTTGCGTTACAATATCTGCCGCCAATTGCGGTCAGGAGAAAGGTGGCAGCCTCTAATTTATTGGTCTTCTCTGACCGTGGAGCGTCGGTGGGGGGAGGTGGCCGGCGCGGCTGCAGCCGATTATCCTGCGAAGTGCGAACGCCGCGTAGGCGGAAAGCCGTTTAAGCGGCGCTATTGCATTCGACGTCAAACCGCGATCTTTAGTCGAGCGCGCTCTCCGCTGCGGGATTGCTACTACAATCGAGGTTCGGCGGCTTCCGTGCCCGCACACAGCTAGGGCTGCAGACGAGGCTCGCGCGAACGGCGCTCGTCTGCAGCCGACGAGCTCGGTTCGCGATGCTGGCGAAGCCCTGAGCCCTGAGTATCAGGGCTAACGACTTGTAGGTGCAGCACCAATGCAATCAGATATTTCGGCTGCGGCGGAAAATGGCAGTCACGCGGAGCCCCCAAACCTTAGCACAACAAGTCCATATCGCTGGCACAGTCTATTTGCCAGCTACTGAGATAAGCAGGCGTTCGACAGAGCCAGTGACGTGCAACAACTCTCGTAGGACTGAAAGCCTGGCGCTCAAATCAGCTCAGCTGCTCAATCCGCTCGAGCACAATTTCTAGAGCGAAGCTCCCTCCTTCCTTGCCTCCCTGCCTATTCCAAGGCTTCGGCTTTTCTGCTGCTTTGGTCATAGATTATCGCACATCGGTTCCGAGTGCAATTACGAAAACGCGAATAATTATTATCAGTCATAATCTGGCCGATTTAGTATGCGATCGAGGACCATCGATGGCCTTGGCCTTGGCATTGCATATTTGCGAACCTGTGCATTTGTGCACCCGCCCGTTTACCGACGTTAATGGGTGTTATGTTACTGTGTCTCCGGCTGCAGCAGCGCTGGTGGAGTCTCACGGAGACACGAAGACACGAGCGGGCGAACTTGAGCCGTCAACGAGACTCTATCTTTATTCCCCCAGCGGGTACATATGTAAGCTAGGGGCTGACTCACCACAGATAAGGGAGTGCATCCGTGGTGAGCCACCATGGTGGGCCACACGCCCACATCAAAGGCCGCACCGAGCCAACCGCCCAAACACCCACCCACATCACAGGCCGCACCGAGCCAACCGCCCAACCACCCACCGAGAGCGGGGCACACACCAGTGGCCGACAAGCAACAGGCACACACAACATGGAGCGGTTGCATACGCTGTAGTACTAGAATAAGCTCGCTGCTATCCAGTTGCAGCGATACGAAAAAGCCGAAATGACTTTGCCGGCAAAGACGCACTACTGTTCTGAACGGGCAGTGCAGCCTCCACGTGCGGACGGAACAACAGACAGCAAGCAAAGCGCTAGGTAAAGGGCTAGTCTCCGCCGACGCACAACTAATGCCGTACTAGCTTTGCCCATTAGTTAAGGGTTCTCGTCTTTAACGACCGAGGTCAAGGTGAATATATTTGATGACCGAGGTCGTGGGCTCAAGCCCCGTGGCATATTTAAAAAAATATATACTTCATTTGTATAGCGCCATAAGAGAACTTAATCTCTATTCTGGCGCTTCGCATACGCGACAGGGCTCGAGCCCACGACCTCGGCCAGACCTTGGTCGGGGCGAGTACCTTAACCGCAGGGCTAAACCAAGTGTCTGAATAGACTCTCTTCGCGTGCTGTGCAAACGACTTATATTATGATATTTATACCGGCACAGCCATTTACCTTTGAGCCAGCGCTAGCGACTTGTAGGGGCAGCACGCATCTACATAGATATAGGTATGCAGACGGTAGCGGAACAGGGCAGCAGCGATGAGTGAAGCGCGTGTACTTTAAGTTAGCAGACGTCCAGCATCCATAGCGCAAAGAAGTCTATTTTCGACAGCGGCGGCGAATGCGTACAGACATCCAGCATCCGCCACGGCACCAAAAAAACTCTCGAACGGTGCGCACAGCTAAACCACTAAACTGCCAACCGGCGATATTCCGGCCTCTTCCAAGCTCCGCCAGGCTTTCGCCTGGCTCACAGCCTAGACAGCAAACTCCTGCCTCATTGCTCATTGCCTAGCGGAGCAGAGCTGTCTGACTATTACATTATTTCTGCTTGTATGCCGCCTAAGTGTAGATTAATGCTTAACCGGTTTCCTAGTCTAAGCAGATGTACCTATGCTACGGTCCCTCTCTGCATTCTAGAGTGTCTCTCAGCTCCCTTGTTGCATGCATTGCTGACATTCGCACTTGGATACAAATCAAGTGTTTCTCAAATTGAACGAGGATGAAACCAACTTACTAGTATTGGAAATGCTGTTTTAATCAGAAAGTTGGAAAACTCATCCCTCAAATGGACTCGGCAAGTACAGTTAGCAGCTGCAGTATCTGCACGAAATCTGAGCGTCCTGTTCCAAAGTTTTCACTGAGACGACCAGATCAGCCTCATCGTCAATTATGCCTACTTTTAGTTAAGTAACATTGCAAACTTTCAGGCCTGCTTAGACAGTGATGCTACATACTCGTCGTGCATTTGTGACATTCCGTCTTTACTTCAGCAACTCATTGCTCGCAGGTCTTCCAGCCAGTGCAATGAGGAGCTCTTACGTGGTCAAAAACACAAATGGTAAGCTTGTCTGCCGGTAACGTCGCACATGCCACATTACATCACTTCTCACCGAACTGCACTGGCTTCCAATCAAGCAGCGTATCGACTTCAAGGTTGTGTCACTCACTTTTAGGTCCCCGCATTCTCTTTCTCCTGCCTACCTATCTGAACTACTGCTCAATCAGGCTAGAAATCTTACCGCCAGCTCTTCTTACTGAAGTCCTTTTAGCTGTTCCTCCAACTAACCTTGAATCATTTTGAAACCATGCCTTTAAGTTCGCATGCTCACAAAGTATGGATCTCACTCACGACTGACGTCACGGCATCTCCTGACTGGAAGGTTTTTAAGCAGAAGCTTAAAAAACATCTGTTCCTCACATCATTTGCTGGGTGAGTATAACTTTTCCTTTGCGTGGTTTTGCGTGCCGATGCTGTGCCTGCTATCGCTAACCATGTCGACACTGCCTAAAGCCTGTGCTGACCAACTCCTTCCACAACTCACAGGCAGCATGAACGAGACAGCTGCTACTGCTTCCGCCATAGCTACTGCTCCTGTCACTGCTACTGCTGCCGCCGGGAAAATTGAAAGCCGCGATAGATTTATGGCTGTTTTCTGATTCATCCTGAGCTGCTTTTCTGTCTCCCGACTTTTATTGTGTCGTCAAAAGCATCTGCCATTGGACAAGATTCCTGCTCGAATGTGTGCCAGCGCCATAGAGCCGTGGAGACGGAAGCTGGCCATCTCCCCTGCCGACGGCCGCTCCAGTGTCTACCCATGGGTAGATATCTGCAGCCGTTCCACTTGCTCTAGTGAGTTACCGTCGTCTTCGCAGTAGTGGACACGCCAACGTCGGGTACGAGGCTGAGGTCACGTCCTCCTTAGGACGACCTCTGCTTTCCGAAGCCCAGCCCGTAAGTGAAAGTGAACATTGAAGAACTCCCCTACCAGGCCAAGCATCATACCATCGCAGTTCTCACTCAAATCGTTTTGCTATAGCTCGTACGGATCTCAAACACTTTTGAAGACCATACCTTTAGTTCGTATGCTTCCAACTCACTCCCGACTAACGTCCCGACGTCCGACTAACCTGACGACATTTAAAAAGAAGATTAAAACACGCCTGTTTATTACAGCATTTAGTGGGTCCTTGTGATTCATCCTTCGTGTGCTCATGCGTGCTGAAACTGTCCGTGCTGTCTACTAACCATATCTATACGTTCACCTGCACGTTACATCATACACTGTCATTATTGATGACATTTGTGATTGCTACCACTAATCATACGTTCATACTTTCTTTACAGCATCTGTGCAGTGCGTAGAAAGAGATTCAGTTCTCTGAGGCGGCTAAACTAATGTATTATTGTTATTATTATTAAAAAAAGACTGCTTAAATCGCTTCATTTATAGTCTGTATAGAGCAGCAGAAGAGGCTTTCGGTGTCTATCGGCCCTCTCTCGTAGAAGGAATTAAGGGATTGCATGCTGCAACTAGGCTCAAACCGGGCGACGATGAGTGAAGTCGTCAAGTGCCCGGACCTTTACCATCGGGTGCCGATCATGCTAGCACTCGCCTTCTCGAACTGTTTAAGCCCGGATCTACACTGGTTGGTTTCTTCTCAGTCCTGCTTTGGCTCTGCTTCGGTCCTCCTTCTAGGAAGTTCACGGTCAGACTACCTTCCGTTCCTCTTTCCTATAGTGTGCTACTAGCGTCCACTCACGAACCGATCCGATCCGATCGCCGATCGATCCGAACCGATCGGCGTCTCCAATCCTAGCCGTCGCAATCCTAACTGTCGCCAACCCTAGCCGATGTTGCACTCGCCAGCTCCACGCCGTGCACTGATCTCGGTGATTGGCGTTATTAGGCCACGATAAACGGTCAGTTTTATACTGCCCCGATACGCACGTGCCCAGCAAGCACTCGAAGCCTCCCCCTCGCCCTTGACTAAGCCTCCGTCGACCGATCAATTGGCGCTCGCCGCCTCAAAGAATGCCCCGGGCCTTAGCCCAGAGGCACGGTGCTCACTTTTCACAATCCGGGTCGTGGGCTCAAGTCCTGAAGTGGTCAATCATTTATCGGCCACTGCAAGCGACGACGATGGCCGCGGGGGGGGGGCTCCTCCGCCACCACATAAATGAGGCTTTTAAATCTGCATATCTCCGGTTTCCATAACTAATTAAAACAGCGTTCCACAAGCAGAGACTCTCGCGAATGCGTTTGCTGCTACTCCAGTTATGCCGTTCGTCATTCCTTCAAAGAAATGCAAAAGGCACCCCACCGTCGACCGCTGGTCCCTTCTGTCCTGCCTTCGGTCTTCCGTCGGTCAAGGTCAAGGCTAAGAAGAAAAATCAGCTCAGCATTTTCGCGCTTTGGCAATCTAACCAGGACTCGTGACATAAAAAAAGTATGCACCTCAGACGAAAGGAAGACGGAAGTAGAACCGAGAAGAGACAGGAAACGTGCAGTAAGACTAAACGCAACAGATGCATGTGCAAGCGAGAACGCATCTGTGAGCACACGTGCCAGAGCCAGCCTTCTTTTCAGCCGGAGCAGGGGTTTTGAGAGGCGCTCTAATTATTCGCTTCCGGTTTAGTCTTTCCTTATTCGCCTGTCAATTGACACCAACTGAAACCGAACGCTATTCCATAATTCTCAGGTAACGACACCTCGTCAGCAGCTAACTCTTGAACACCTTTCTAACCGTCCTGACCTGCTACTTCCATGTACGAAGACTGTGGAACTCACTTCCGCAATTTTTAGGCAGCAACATCTACTCTCCTGCTGCTGACGGCGGCAGATCTTTTCAAGCTGTCCTGAGCTGATTTTTTGCAAGCCAGTGGTAGACAACTCCTAATTTTAGACAGGGATCAGACGTCGTGACTAGCTGTGGAGGCAGTCTTCTTTATGAAACTTTCAAAATGTAAGCGGGTATAAAAAGGGCCACTAAATTCCGAGCTCGTGGTAACGGTCGCACATCAGCATCGCCTATTGGAAGAGAAAAGTCTCCTAGTCAGGCAATACGCTATGAGCATGAGTTCTGTTTTAGCGTCATTTAGTAGATGAAGTTGGCCGACACCCAGTATCACACGTCTGCAGGGTAAGCATTCAGTTTATCGTTCGCTGCCGCAGATTCCGATCATTTAAACGATTAATACAACTGGGTATCTTCAGTATAGAAGTGAATAGCCGATTCCATGGTCCCAAATCACTTTCCCTAGATGTTTGGTATCAATGGGGAACATTAACAACGGATACTGTGGAACTCCATGGGTGACTGGTCTGAATGATAATACTTGACCCCACACGAAACGGATTGAACACGACCGGACAAGTAAGATTTGAACCAAGCCAGTGCCTCGTCTGCCAGACCGATCGTCGTTCTCAATTGTTTAAGTAGGGCATCGGGATCAATAGTGTCGAAGGCCACTGATAGATCTAGCAGCGCTAGGGCAGCGACATTGCCGTCGTCGTTGCAGCATAGGATTTCATTGCTTACATGGAAGAAAACAGTAACCGTGGAGTGCTGCCAGTTGAATCCCGACTGAACTTTTGCTGATAACCTATTCGTTTGAATGTGTTTTACAAGCTGAATAGAGACAATCTTTTCGTGAACCTTTGGAAAATTTGAAGAAGGAAAACTGAGCGATAGTCTTACTATGCAGGACCTGTGAATCTAATCCGGGCTTTTTAAAGATGGTTGAATGATAGCTAATTTGAAGTATTTTAGAGCAATTCCGTTATCCAAATATGCATTAAAAAACCTGAGTTACGTCTTGACTGAGTTTCTCTGCCTGTGAAGACCAGAGAGGGGGTGGTATTGGGCCTTCAGGAGATGAGCTCTTTTTACTAGACTTTAGTTTAATTTATTTATTTTACTACTTCGCTTACAGAAACGACAGATTGCTTGAGGAAGATCGCAGGATGAGACTCTGCAATAGCTTTGGTAGGAGGTTCTTTTTTGGGTGCAGGACAATGTGCAATTTTATCAGCAAAAGAGGTGGTATATTTATCGACCGAACCGCTAATACCCGTGGAGTGAAACCTAAGGCCAAACCCTGCAGTATCCCACACTGTAAGTGCTCTCTAGATGACCAGCAGGTGATCTTTAATAACTGCACTCTGACATCTCTTGCTGAAGTAGGACCTAGTCCAGTTTAGCACAGTGTTAGTGATACCTATGTGAAGAAATACTACAGAAGGATCTAGTGGTCAATGACGTCAAATACTGCTGACAGATCCAGGGGTACCAGCAGAGAGTCCCAACCCCGATCAGCATTGTTCAGAAAGTCACTGTAAACCCGAAGCAGAGCTGTTTCCATGGAATCGTTAGCTCTAAATCCCAATTGGAGCTTTCTAGCAAGGTCTGATGAATTGATGTAATCGTCTTTTTGCTAGGTGACCAATGGGTGGAGTGTCTTGGATAAGAATGGCAGAAGGGAGACTAAGGAAGATTACTTAAAAGATCACGATCAAGGGTAGATTTTTAATGAGTGGCCTGACAATAGCCGTTTTCAGAAGGAAATGAGCTTCCCTGGTAACCAGGGACATATTATAATATTTGTTGCGGTGAGCAGAAACATATCTAAGAAATCATATTACTGAGCTCGATGTACTACTTCGAATGTAAAAATGCCTTTAAAATAATTTAACCATGTCGCGGTCATACGCCATTCGTCAAAACTTTGGATAGCATTTACTACATGTTTGGCTTTTGAAAAACGAACTTCGAAAGAATCGAGGTTTGACCAATTTTCGGACCTTCCATGGACATTCCCCTAGGAAAGTTTTCGGGGAAGGATTTATGAGACCAGCTGTCTTTTTAGCCTGAGAGACAAGTTCAGGGACGAGTTCGGCAGAGACAGGCGTGAAGTTGAAGATGAGAGAACAAGATCGAGGCGATGATTAGCTGCAGCCCTGCAGAGACGACATGGGGGAGATCGAGTCTCCCTAATCTGCTTCGTCTTTCCTACGAACAATTTGGACTGACGCTCTGCTATGTCAAAATTGGGCCGTATGCTTGCACTGGGGCGGTTAAGAAGATGGCAGACAGCGGACATTAACACTTTTATGGTATTGATCTGTGATTCCACAATCTCTCTTTAAAATTTGGACTAAGCTTTTACTCAAATGGATTGACACGAACTACAATAATCTTCAAATGCCAATCGCCGGACAGTGAATTCCGACTTTTTGGCTGCCTTTTCAAGCCTATTTTTAGTCAGTGTTCTTTTCTCTTTATGTCAGCCGTAAACCAAAGGGAGTCGCGGAGGGGCCGGACCTGCCGTTTAGTCACAGGTACAAAGTCATCAACGATCAATGGCAATGACCATGCGTCGAATTGGTTCACTGCATCAAGACGGGAAGATTCGCTCACCGAATTCTTCCTGGATTCTTCTAAGAAATTCTTAGAAGCTTCTCTACCATTCTAACTCCGTCTATTCATTCCCGATACATCCTAGAACTTTTTCTCGAAGTCGCTGAACGCATTTCTCAGAAGATTTCGCTATTGAAACTCCCCGGAGCCCATTATGCCAAGCATCGAGAGCATGCACAACGCGAGCCGTCACACTGCACAGCTGCTGCCCACGGCCACCGACTAGGCTGGCACAGTGTGACAGACTTAGAGGGCCCGACAGTTTGCGGTGGAGACCTGGATTCCTTGCTTCAGCGGTTTCGTGGCCGATGGGTCTCTCACTGACTTCTGCCTACTCGTCGAGCACCTGTCGCATGAGTGGCAGGCCCAAGCTCCGTGACCATGATCTCACAATCGCAGGGGTCGGCGAGGTAACCGGTAGAAGGTATTGAGACCATGTGGGTTCCCTGTGGCCTGGCACAGCCGTTAAGAGATGGCCGGCCAGCCGGCAGTGAGCGGCAGCCTCGCTGCAGGAGCTCTGCAGATTTAAGTGGTGCCCATTGAGCCAGTGCGTCACACCCTCCATCCGATAGCGAAGATGCACCAGAGTGACCTAGAGTGACTTAAAGTGACCTAGATAGATCATCCGATCGGTCCTGGTATACCACGTCTCAGGCTTCGAAGTGGGCGACTGCAGCCTCACAATCTGCACACTGTCGGTCCACCGACGGCTATTCTCTCGCCGTCAAGCAGACGAACTTCTGCGGCAACGGAGGAGGCTTCCATCATGTGCATTCGCTTCTGTTGAAAGACGCTCGTTAGGCCAGCTCAGCGGGCTGCCGCGCTTCTGCTCCACTGCACAATGCTTGGCAGCGACGCACCCCAACTAGCTGATCGCGAGTCAGTGATCTACCTGGGCGAAGTGCACAAGCTCGGCTTCCCGGGGCCGATTTGGAGAAGGCGTACCAATCCCGTACATCAACTCGGTGCAGGCCTCTTTCCTCAGCCCCTGGCAGATGCACGAAGAATGCCCTGCAGGCGCTGCAGACGGCACCACCAACACTACTTGGGCCTACGGAGAAAGTAGCGATGAGCGGTGAGCAGGAACACACACTGCCTACCTCACTACTCGTCTACTCTCTTCTCGTTCGCTCTGAGGACTGTTGGCAGACTAGTCATAGCAAAGCGCAGAGGTCAATAAAGCCAAAAAGCTAGGTGATTTAACAGCTTCATTTGTATAGCAGCAGAAGAGCCTTGGCGACTATCGCCGCTGCTAGCAGTCTTCCTTAGCAGTCAACAGCTGAATGGGGCATCAATCCCGAGTGGGGATGGTGCGTTGTCCCTGTTGAAACATGGCCGGAAATGCTTCAGCTGGGCTGCAGCATTTCCATCCTTAGGAATGAAGTATTAGCACCGTGACAGAAAAATCGTGGATGGACTCTAACTTCTCTCCGAAGGAGTTTGGTCAGGCGCTTTCGGCGCTTCTTAATGTCGGCTACAGGAGATGCCTGGGCCTCTCAGGGTGATAATAACATAATAATAATAATGCACTTGATAAAGCGCTCTCAGAGAACTCAATCTCTCTCTCAATCTCTCTCAATCAATCTCTAGGCGCTTTACATTTGCTGCAAAGGGAAACGCGATTGAATGGTGAGTAGTATCATGTTTGATAAACAACATGAATAACATGGTTAAAGGTGACATGCACAGGATCAGCATGCAAATGTGGTTAGTGGCAGCATGCACAATGTCAGCACGCATAAGCACATCAATGACGAATCACAGGGACCCACTAAATGCTGTCCTAAATAGGTGTGTTTTTAAGTTCTTTTTTTATTGTAGTCAAGTCAGGAGATGTTCTGACGCAAGTCGGGAGGGAGTTCCAGGCTTTGGGAGCATATGAACTACTAATTGCACGGTCTCCAGAGGATTCGAGGCTTGTACGAGGTATTGGTAAACTGTTGGATTCCGAAAAGTGGGTGGTACGATGCTTGGCCTGGTGGGGGAGTAGATCTGAGAGATAGGCTGGAGCCAAAGAATGAAGTGACCTAAAAGTGAGCGACTAAACCTTGAAGTCGATCCGTTGCTTGACTCGGAGCCAGTGCAGGTCAGTGAGAAGTGGTGTGATGTGGCAACTGCGACGCTCACGACAGACAAACCTAGCTGCAGAGTTTTGCACCAGCTGTAATCGCCTGCCTGATCGCACATGCCGGTAGGCCAGAAAGCAGTGAGTTGCAGAAGTCAAGATGGGATGTCATAAATGCATGGACCAACTTAGACTTGGTCTTCTTATCTAAACAAGCCCGAATTTTAGCAATATTATGTAGCTGAAAGTAGGCAGACTTGATTGTGGAGCTGATGTGGTCGTCTAACGAGAGGTCACTTTGGAACATGACACCTAGATTTTGAGCTGATTCAACAGGAGATATGGTGGCAGAGCCAGCTTTAAGCGTCAGCCTTTTCAATTTCTGAATCACACTGGGTTTGCCCATAACTAGTAAGTTGGTTTTTACCATCGTTTAGTTTTATAAAATTTGCTCGATCCGTGTGCGGATGTCATCAATACATGCAGCAAGTGAGTTGAGAAAATTTGAGGGAAAAAAAGTCGAAAAAGTCGAAGGATGGGAGTGATTAAAGCAAAGGTACAACTGAGTGTCATCCACATAGAAGTGAAAGCCTAGATTGTGCTTGGCCATCACATCAGCAAGAGGGAGAGTATAAACCGTGAAAAGAACCGGACCTAGCACAAAGCCCTGAGGTACCCCATATTTCAGGGGTACCTCGGATGATCTTTGTCCATTCACGTCAATACTCTGGAGTCTCCCACTGAGATTGGACCCGAACCATTGCAGAGCAGTGCCAGTGATGCCCAGGCGAGATGAGAGGCGCTCTAGAAGAACTTTGTGATCGATAGTATCAAAAGCTGCCGAAAGATCAAGCAAAACAAGCAGAGACACTCTACCTATGTCTGCATTCCTAAGTAGGTCGTTGTACACCCTAAGCAATGCTGACTCTGTGGAGTGATAAGCTCTAAAGCCAGACTGGAACTTACTAGCAACGTTTGAAGTTTCAATATATGAGTTCAGCTGGTCTGCCCGCCACGACCCGTTCCAGTGTCTTTGATTGGAATGGTAGAAGGGAGACTGGGTGGTAGTTGCTCAAGTTCTCTTGGTCTAGTGTCGCTTTCTTGAGAAGTGGCCTGACTACAGCTTTTTTGAAAGGTGCTGGGACATGACCTGAGGGCAATGACATAATAATGATGTTAGTTATGCATGGCAGCAGCAGATCAATGCAACGTAAGAGCAGGACAGTGGGAATAGGGTCCAGAGGACTTGTCTTCGTTCATTGGGATATGAGCTTTAGGACGAGATCACTAGTGACCTGCTTAAATGTAGACATTGAGGTGCAACCAGAAATCGGGGAACAGCATTCTATGGGGGGGTGTTGTCATCGCTGGGATAGACTTCCTAATCTCGTCTATCTTCTGCACAGAGAATCGAGAGAAGCGATCGGCTAGATCATCACAAGGATCATCAGGTAAGGAGCTAACCTGGGAACGGTTGAGGAGATGGTTTATTGTCGACATCAGCATTTTTGGATTGTGCATCTGTGATTCAACAATGTTTCTATAGAAGCTAGACTTGGTCTTTGCTAGGATCGATTGGTACGACCTAAAGTAGTCTTCATATGCCTGTCGATGGACAGTCAGTCCTGATCTTTTGTATGATTTTTCAAGCTTGTGCTTAGTAGACCTGGCTAGTTTAATGTCTGTGATAAACCATTGGCCGTCTGGGTGAGAGCGCACAGTGCGCTTAGTCGGAGGTGCGAACTCGTCGAGCGTGTCAGCTAGTGTCGTGTTGTAGCTATCTACCAATGATGACAGATCGGAAGGAGGACTTAGCTCCAGAGGCGAAGCAGATATTTTCGCACGGACAGCATCGATGTCAGGGGTCTTGTGACGTTTCATGATTCACGGGTTATTTTGGAGGAGGAGGTTGGCACACACTGTTGATTGAATGAGATCTGCTTGTGGTCATATAAGCAGGATTTGGTAATAATTGGTGATGACAAAGTGTAGTTGTATGAGAAAATCTGGTCGATTGTGTGACCCGTGATGTGAGTAGGGCCATGCACATGAGCCACAAGAGACAATGAGTCAGTCAATGCACGAAATTCAGTGATCAGGACTCAGGGTGCCGCGACATTATCCAACCGACCACTGAGGCAGCCACACCTACTTATTACATGCCGAACTCGGTGTGACTTTCGAGGCCTGGCGCTATGTTTATCTCGACCAATTGAACTTGCGTCCCCGTGCATGCACTGGCGTCGCTTTGATTCGACCCAGTTAGCAGCCCCCTCCCCCGCCTCCACCTCTGAACAGAGTAAGAGTGATCTCTGCCTCAAGTACTGTGCTGCTGCGGTCCGGTGATGCTAATGGTCGAGGCCAGACATGACCTTGCCCTGAACCACTTGGTTGCAGCACTGACGATCGCGTGGATAGTTGTCGATCGTGGATAGGTAGGTACCCTGAGGCCAGGGGCAGCGTACTACTACCGAGCCTAGATGTCGACGACTGAGTCGTGGCTATCGTCGCAGACGTCACCATCCCTTTTTGACATCAACGAGGATACTCTTGGCAAGGCTGCAGACCACACGATCACTAGGTATGCAGGCATTTAAAAACATACGACTTTCTCGCGTAATCTCATGCCTGCACAGCAATCGTGCTGCTTTTCTTTTTTGGGTGCCCTTGGGCTATTGTATCCAGCGAATGAAAGTTGCCTCGATGCTTTTCTCGAGCCACGAAGCACGCAGATGCTCTTCCGGAAGTTTTGCGTCAGTAGAGCTATTGTTGGCAGCATTGGAGAAGTTGTTGGCGTGTGTATTCGTTGATGGTTAACACATGGTTAGAGTATGACTTTATTCCGCCAACGTACGAGAGAGAAACACACTCTGAGAGAAGAGGTCCGTTGAGGCCGAGCGGCATTCAGAGAAGACCTGCGTCGCATAGCCCAAGCAGCCGGACGGAATTGTCCTTTGTCTGCAATAACAAGACGGATGTGGGGGTTCAGCATGACTGACCACGAGAGGGACACACACAGCTCACACACAGCAGACAAGTGATTGGCTAGCCAGCGGTTGCTACGAAATTTCCTCTGGTGAAGACGACCTTGCCCGATGAGGAGGACGAGACAACACCTGCAACTTTGTGAAACTGAATACAAACATAATGAAAATACTTACCTGAAAGAAAGTGGGCTACTGTAAGCTTTTAAGCGAGTCTTTCAGACATCACCCGCCATATCAGCAGCAATATACAAGGCAATTCTTTGTAAAGCGCCTAGAAAGAGATTGAATTCTTTGAGGGCGCTTTATCAAGTGCATTATTATTATTATTATATTACTTTCGTTAATTAGATTGTTCTGCTTGCTGCCGTAGGATTTCGAGCAGACGAGGGCTCATAAGAGAAGATTGTCAGCTGGATATCTCAGAACCGATGGAGTGGCTTCGAATAGAAGTATTCTCACGCACGGCCTTGGCAAACAAGTTTTGAGACCGCAGTCACATTGGTAGCCAATGCGCCGAAGCATTCGCAATAGGCGAAGACTCCATCTAAGATCCACAAATTGCTGGTAATAAATATAAATAAATAAATATGATTCATGTGTATAGGCCCTCAGAGAACTTAATCTCTATTCAAGTGCTTCAAATATATGACACGGGGCTCGGGCCCACGACTTAGGTCATCAAATACATTCACCTTAAAAAATATATAATGCATATGTATAGCGCCCCGAGAGAACTTAATCTCTATTCAGGCGCGTTACATATGCCTCAGGGCTAGAGCCCTCGACTTCGGCCAGGCCTTCGTCGGGGCGAGCACCTTAACCGCTGGACCTTGACCTTGGGGACCCGTATTAGTCAAAACTTGACCAGCGCTTGAGAAACTTGATACTAAAAATTACTGTTGTGATGCTAGAGTTGCCCATGAGTTTTGGAAGCATTCTGATATTACAGAAAAGATTAGCTGATTCGACAGCCTCATTTAAATAACAGATGAAGGGGCCTAAAAGTGAATGACAAAACCTTGAATTAAATACGTTGCTAGATTGTGAGAGCCAGTGTAGGTCGACGAGAAGCGGTGTAATGTGGCAACAGTGACGCTCATGTTTTGCACTAACTATAAGCGCCTGATTGTACAGGCCAGTAGACTTGCAAGCTGTGTGTTACAGAAGTCAAGACGGGGTGTCGCAAATGTATGGACCAACTTTGATGTGGTATCCCTGTCAAACCAGGCCCGAATTAAAGCAATGTTATGTTGCTGAAAGTCAGCAGACTTGACTGTAGACCTAATATGGTCATCTATTGAAGGGTCACTTTGGAACAGGACACCGAGATTTCTTGCAGTTTTATGAGAGTGGAGATGTCCTGCCAGAGCCGATTTTGAGCGTTAGCCTTTCTAATTTCTGAGTCACACTAGGTTAGCCCATAACTAGTAAGTTGCTTTTATCGTCGTTCAATGTAAAAACAGTTGCTTTCATCGGGTTCGGATGCCAGCAACACATGCAGCAGGGGAGTTGAGACAGTTTGACGTGTTTGATGGATGGGACGGATCAAAGCATAGGTACAGCTGTGTGTCATCGGCATAGAAGTGAAAGCATATATTGTGCTTGGGGATCGCATCGGCTAGAGATAGAGCATAAACTGTGAAAAGAACAGAGCCAAGCATAGCATAAACTGTGAAAAGAACAGAACCAAGCACAGATCCCTGAGGTACTCCATATTTCAGAGGTTCCTCGGATGATTGTTTCCCGTTAACATAAATGCTGTGGAGTCTCCAGCAGAGATAGGACCCGAACCACTGCATTGCAGTGCGAGTGATGCCCAGGCGAGATGCGAGCCGCTCGAGACGGACTTGGTGATCAATAGCATCAAACGCGGCCACTTTATCAAGCAAAACAAGCAGAGATATTATTCTTTAGTCGGGATTCCTGAGAAGTCGTTACACACCCGAACCAATGGTGACTCGGTGGAGTGCTTAGCTCTACAGCCTGATTGGAACTTTCGGGATAGATTTGAAATTTAAATCTAAGAGTTTGGCTGTTCTGACGCTACTTGTTTCAGTGTCTTTTCGTTTAATTGGAACGGCAGTAGGAAGACTGGGTGGAGGTTTCTTAAGTTGTCTTGGTCAAGTGTTGATTTCTTAGTTAGTGCCCTTGCGACGGCCTTTTTTGAAAAGTACAGGGCCAATACATAAGGCTAAGGACATATTTATTATGCTAGTTATGAATGGCAGGGGCAGATCTGTGCATCGTTGAAGTAGGACAGTGAGAGTTGGGTCTAGAGGGCTAGTAGTTTTCTTTGACTAGGAAATGAATTCATGATGAGGTCACTCCTCGAAGGTTTGGGTGCAGACACTTAGGTGTTTCGAAGGAGACGAGTCTTCTCCTGATTTGCCAGCCATCGCAATGGTTTCCCATTGCCAATCACCTTCGAGGTGTCGTGTTTGAAGAGGAGTTCATTAGCATTTAAATAATATCAATAAATGTGCTGTGGGGGAGATAAATGCTATAGGGGGCATAACTCCCCAACCCTCTGTCACTCCCCCTTAATGGTTTGCCGTTGCAGTCACGTTCGAGGTGCCTTGTTCTTCTGACTAGTATTTTCTTTCTAACTTGTTTGTTAGCCAAGACTACGATTAAGATCATTGTCGATCCGCGATTTCTGTTGTATTTCTGCAGTAAATGGTGTCGTTCGATTCGGAGTCCGGCGAGCTCGTCTCGTGGCTTCGGATTTTACGGTGCTGCTTCGTAATGGAACTTTGAGGTTAACGGAGCTGGCTCGTTGGCTCTGAACGAAACCAAGTTAGTACGATGTACTCGGGCTTCTTACTTTGCCCGCGCTGTGTGATTCAATGGCGACGATCGTGGCCCGATTTAAGTGGCTTTCCTATGATTGCCAACATACTGGTCACGGGATATTCTCTTTACGCTTGCTTCGATGACAAAGTTGCGATCGTCGGAGCCTCGTTTTAGTGGCTCTCAAATATTCGTCGGTATAGTGTTCGCGGAGTCCTTTTTTTACTCATGCTAAGATGATTGAGTCGCGATCGGAGTCGAAGCTGATTGAGTGGCTCTTGTGCATTGTTTGTATGTTGTATGCGCGAGTGAAGCCTTTCCTTTCCCGAGCCGGGGCAGTTGCGTGTTCTGGCCGAAGCCGAGCTTGATATCGCGTTTGATATCGCTACAGCCGTGTTGAGCTGTGGTGGCAACGACATCGGGAATGTCACTGCCTTAGCTCTGCTAGATCTGTCTGCTGCCTTCGACACCATTGATCACGAAGTTCTGCTTGAACGATTGAGAACAACGATCGGTCTGGCAGACGAAGCACTGGCGTGGTTTAAATCATACTTGTCTGATCGTGTTCAATCTGTGTCGTGTGGGGGTCACGTCTCAGACATGAGAAGGGTCACCTGTGGAGTCCCTCAAGGGTCTGTACTTGGTCCTTTGCTGTTCTCTATTTATACACAACCTCTGGGAAAAGTGATTAAGGCCCATGGAATAAAATATCACTTCTATGCTGACGATACTCAGTTGTATTTGTCATTTAAACCGTCGGAATCTGCTGCAACAACTGAGAAACTGAATGCTTGCCTTGCCGATATTCGATCCTGGATGTCGGAAAACTTCCTGAAATTAAATGACGATAAAACCGAACTTCTTCTCATAGGACACCCTAAGCGTGTAGCTGGATTAAAAGGCTTTGCTGTTCTAATAGGTGATGCTATTGTGCGACCTTCACCACGTGCTCGTAATCTAGGTGTCGTGTTCGACAGCTGCCTCAATTTCAAAAGCTTCATTCAGAAGACTGCCTCTACAGCTAGCCATCACATCCGATCCCTATCCAAGATTAGAAGCTGTCTCCCACAGTGGCTTGTAAAAAATTTAACTAGCTCTTTAGTTCTGTCTTGGCTTGATTATTGTAATTCCCTTTTGGCTGGGCTACCAAAGAAAGCTATTATACCACTACAGCGGTCTATGAATATGGCTGCAAGGCTAGTCTTCAAGTCCCAGCGGCTTGAGCACGTGTCACCTTTGCTGGAAGAGCTAGGATGGTTGCCGGTTGAGCAAAGGATACAGAGCAAAGTTCTTACGCTGACCCACAAGGCCCGCCACGGCTTGGCTCCTTCATACCTAGCTGAACTGCTGCATCTGTTTCAGCCTGTTTGCTCCGTCAGGTCCTGTGTGGACAATAAATTAGCTGTCCCATTCCTCCGCTTAAAGACAGTTGGCGACAGAAGCTTTAGCTCTGCATGTCCTAGACTGTGGAACTCGCTTCCATAATTCTTACGCAACGACATCTACTCTCCAACTGCCGACTATGGCACATCTTTTTCAGCGGTCCTGAACTGCTACTTCTATGCTACTCACTACGTCAACTGTTCTCCTAACTCTGCTATGCTTCCCACTTTCTCTTTGTTGCGTGAGACGAAGTCTGTTGGGTACCGAATGCGTACCGAAAGCCGCTTAGGCTGTGAGTGCGCTATACAAAACTCTCCTGCGTAACACCCACATGGTCTTTATGACTTTGTGGAGTTACTGACGGAGATACGTTACATTTCATTACATAGGCCGTAGAGCCCTACTCGAGGTACTACTCTACGTCATCGCCGAGGACTAACGCCAGCCAGTGACCCTCCGTCAGCCTCAAATAGAATTCTTTACGTTATGGACATGGACTTGTTATGTTAAGATCAAGATGTTCCACTTGAACGATTAAGAACAACGATTGGTCTGGCAGATGAGGCACTGGTGTTGTTTAAATCGTACTTGTCCGATCATGTTCAGTCCGTGTCGTGTGGGGGTCAGGTCTTACACATGAGACGGGTCACCTGTGGAGTCCCTCAAGGGTCCGTACTCGGTACCTTGCTGTTCTTCATTGATACTCAACCTCTGGGAAAAGTTATTAAGGCCCGTGGAATAGGATATCACTTTTATGCTGACGATACTCAGCTGTATTTGTCATTCAAACCATGGGAATCTGCTTCGGCAACAGAGAAACTGAAGCTTGCCTTGCCGACATTTGATCCTGGATGTCGGAAAACTTGAAACTAAATGACGATAAAACCGAACTGCTGCTCATAGGACACCCTAAGCGTGTGGCTGGATTAAAAGGCTTTGCTCTTTTAATAGGTGATGCTGTTGTGCGACCACTGCTACGTGCTCAAAATGTAGGTGTCGTTTTCGACAGCTGCTTCAATTTTAAAAGCTTCATTCAGAAGACTGGTTCTACAGCTAGCCATCACATCCAATCCCTATCCAAGATTAAGAGCTGTCTTCCACAGTGGCTTGCAAAAAATTGAACTAGCTCTTTAGTTCGGTCTCGGCTAGGTTATTGTAATTCCCTTTTGGCTGGGCTACCAAAGAAAGCAACTAGGCCACTGCAGCTGACTATGAACATGGCTTCAAGGCTAGTCTTCCAGTCCCAGAGGTTTGAGCACGTGTCTCCTTTGCTAAAAGGGCTAGGATGGATGCCAGTTGAGCAACTGATACAGAGAAAAGTTCTTACACTGACCCACAAGGCCCGCAACGGCTTGCTCCTTCGTACCTAGCTGAACTGCTACACTAGTTTCAGCCTGTCCGCGCCCTCAGGTCCTGTGTGGACAATAAACTAGCTGTTCCATTCCTTCGCTTGAAGATCGTTGGCGACAGAAGCTTTAGCTCTGCAGATCTTAGACTGTGGAACTCACTTCCACAATTCTTAGTCAACGACAACTACTTTCCTGCTGCCGACTATGCCTCATCCTTTTCAGCGGTCCTGAGCTGCTACTTCCATGCTACTCACTACCTCAACTGTTCTCGTGATTCTGCTATGCTTCCCACTTTCTCTTTGTTGCGTGAGACAAAGTCTGTTTGCTACGGAATGCGTACCAAAAGCAGCTTAGGCTGTGAGTTCGCTACACAAAACTCTCCTGCGTAGTCTTCGTGGCTTTGTGGAGTCGCAGACGGAGATACATCACATTACGAGTCCGCTGCGGCAGACTTCGTGGGAGACTTGACTGCTGGTGCTGGATGCTCCGAATGGCCGCTGGCGAACGCCAGCGACCCTCCTCTCTTAGTTGCTGCCTCGTTCCGCTACCGCTTGACATGTCTGCGTGCATCGGTGCTGAGCCTACAAGTCGCTAGCCGCTACCCAAAATTCGGGTATCAGCAGTATACGTAGTGCATTGGCCGAGACAATCGCCGTCTGCCGAGACGATCGCGGTGCTTTCGGCCTAGTTACGCCCGGGCGTGGAAGCCACTTCACCCCTTTTGCAGCAGCAGTGAAATGATGATGGACACTGACCCCTTGAGTCAGTTTGATAATGTCCACTTGCAGTAATCTCTCTGTGATTGTTGAATGGCGATAATGATTCTTAGCTTAATTGGCATAGCATACGATCAGAGCATCTGACATTTAGTAGACCAAGCGATAACACTGGAACAAAGACAGTCCTTGGCCAAGGCACGTTTTTTATTACTACATGCATGAGTCAGCAGGGCTGGCCGGCTTTATAATTTGAAAAGGTCGGCGTCTCCTATTTCTCGTCTGCCATTAGCAAAGTTAGTCGCTTTACCATTTCTCTCTCTATCTGCTTGGACAGAGCGGCAGAGCCAATCGCTGATTCGTCTGCTTCGTCGGCTTCAAGGAGCCGTCGGTTTGTCGCTCCGCTCTCCGCTTTTCTTCTCCGTCCGCGTTGAAGAAAATTAACCACTGCGGCGGTTGCAACTCTTTCGCTGTACATCAATCAGTCAATGCTGCGGCATGAGGAGTATTATCTGCCGATGAAAGCCGTCTTGCCGGCGGCGGCGCTCAGAAGCAGTGGAGGCAAAAGGAGACGATGGGGGCGGAATATGTTGACACGTCTACGACTCTGTCCGGGGGGGGGGAGTAGCGGCTGACTGCTGCGAAGACGATGCAACTTAGCGTTAGAAGAGCCGCTTGATTCCAGCACGACTCCTGGCATTTCGGTGGCATCGGCGACCCAGAAGAAGACATGCGGAGGCCAACAGCTCATTCAATGCTGTCAAAGGTGCTGCGAGCGCTACGAGGCCTTAAGCGATCGACTCTTGGACGGACGGACACGAGTTTTAATGGATGGGGATAGGATAATGAGGGGAATGGCTGTGGAGCAATGTCCCACGATTGTTTACTGTGAGATCGGGCCGCTGACTTCGTTGACCGAGTACCGCTTATGAAATAGCTACTACTTATGAGCAGCGGTATAAATAATTATGCAGCGTAACGAGATTTATGTAAGACTTACGCTCCGGCCAGCATATAAAGCGCGAGACTGAAGTGATAAACCAGTCGAAGATCTATCTATCTGTCTCTCTCGCTCTTTCTCTCTCGCTCTTTCTCTCTCTCTCTCTCTCTCTCTCTCTCTCTCTCTCTCTCTCTCTCTCTCTCTCTCTCTCTCTCTCTCTCTCTCTCTCTCTCTCTCTCTCTCTGTCTGGCTCTCTGTCTGTCTGTCTGTCTGTCTGCCTGTCTGTCTGTCTGTCTGTATGTCTGTCTGTCTGTCTCTCCCTCTCTCTCTTTCTCTGTCCGTCTATCTGTCTCTCTCTGTCTCTCTCTGTCTCTCTGTCTCTGTCTCTCTGTCTCTCTGTCTCTCTCTCTCTCTCTCTCTCTCTCTCTCTCTCTCTCTCTCTCTCTCTCTCTCTCTCTCTCTCTACTCTCTACTCTCTCTCTCTCTCTCTCTCTCTCTCTCTCTGCTCTCTCTCTCTCTCTCTCTCTCTCTCTCTCTCTCTCTCTCTCTCTCTCTCTCTCTCTAGTAACGGCTCAAGCAGCGTAACGAGTGCGTTGAAAGTCACCCGACGATGCATCAGCCGCAATATGCCGGCAATCGTTTTCGCTTTCGCTAATTCGGCGTTTCTGCTAGCGCCGCGTGCAGAATTTCAACGCCGGCTCGTAAACGTCTGGCGTATTGCTGGCGTCAGATCTCTAGGCATCGCACGCATTGTTCAGCCGCCGCCGGAGTCAGGGTCTCGCGGACAAAGCAGTTCGTCAACCTTGGGCTTTGCAGCCAGCTGAGGATGACTGCTTATTGGATACGGTGACGTAACTGCCTCGTTCGCGTTGAGGTGCAAAAGCCTTTAGCGGTTGTCATCAAAGCAGCTTGCAGTTAGCTATAATAAAGGATTGCCTGCTGCACGGCTCGAGCCCGTGACCCCTGGGTCTTGAAGTGCGAGCGCCTCATTCTCGGGGTAAGACGCGGGGGCGGGGGCGGGGGTCAGCCACCGGCTACGGCCCGTCGCCGTCCAACTCAGCTACACACAGCTCCCCCGGCTTGAGTAAGGCAGCGGCAGCGTGCCGGGGATTCTCAGTCCAATTTAACTCGTATTTAAAAAGTGTAGTATTTATGCACGTTGCCTGCAGTGCAAGCGCGTGGCATACAGAGGGGCACGGGGCGCTTCCGGAATCCGCCGACAGCCTCTTTTCTACGCGGCTGCTTCCTTCGCTTGCTATCTTCCACAAACCGCTCGGCGGCACCGGTGGCACGCCGTTTTGGAGCCGACCGCCAACGACGTAGAGACGACGGCACGTTTCGCCAGAGCAGACCCGGTACGCGACTGTTACTTGCCACCGCGCGCGACGCCGATTGAGTTCGGCTCTGTAGCTCGGCGGCGGCAGGCGTACGCCCGCGTGCGTGCGACAGCGACCGCGACCTTCGACCTTCAGCGAGCAGCGCGGCCTGGCGCTGCTTCCGTCGGCCTCGGGCGACGCCGCAGCCGACGGTCGGCCCACTTCCCACGCCGCGAGACGGCGTCGCCGCGCGGGGTCCGCCAACATGCCGGCGGTCCCAGCCGCTAAGCACATGAGCAATCCTCTTATAAAATGCGGCTGCGGCCGCCATTTATTGCGGCCGCAAATGCGAGCGTTCGACGAGCGCACTTTTGAAGTTTTGCCATCGGAGACGCTCGCGGTTATCGCGCGCTGCAATCGAACGCGACCGGCGCTCGCTGCGACGAGAGAGAAAGAGAGACCTTAGATGCGCTTAGGCGATCGCAGAGAAGCCGAGCCGAAGCAGCAATCCGAGAAAGGTGCTCCGCTCGAGACACTTTATGGCCTGTGACTCGTCAGTGAGCAAACAGCGCGGCGAAGCGCGCGCGGCCCCGCGCCGCCGCCGCCGCCACTGGAGCAAGCGGGCGTGGGGGCGAGTAGCCCGAGCGCGGCGGTAGACCTGTTTGTAGACAGGATTGTCGGCTTAGGGCACCCGCGAGGTTTAAGCTCATTCCGCCTCTCGCTCGGCGCGCTGCGTCATAGTGCGGCGCCGCGCTCCGCCGAGCTGCTCAAAGGGGAAGCAGACGACCGTAGCGGCGCCGAGGTACGAGAGAGAATCGCGCATCCTTCGCTGAACCGCGCGTGCGCTCGCGCCTCGAGCGTCGAGGCGTCGCTGAGCAACTGCCCGGCGGCGGCGGCGGCGCGACGGCGGCGGCCGGCGCGCCGAATCCTTGCCGCGCCGAAGCAGCCGCTCATGCTCGCCGGCGAACGCGCATCTCCGGCGTCCGCCGCGCTGCGAGGCGACCGCGCTCAGCCCCCCCCCCCCGGCCTGCGCCGCGCCCAGCGGTCCATGAGTCGCGTCTCGGAGCGGGAGGGCGGGCGGGTGGGGCCTCGCACCGCAGCGGCGCACAGCTCGAGGTTCGCCCCTCGCGCGCGCTCCTGTCGGCTGCTATGCCCACGGATCGAGCGCTCCGACACGCTCGCCTGCGGTTGGCCGCGGTCGCGCGCGTGCCGCCGACGCTCGCTCGGGTCACGCGCCGACGGCTAATCGTCGTGCCAGCCGGCGCTGCCGAACGTCGCCGTGCCGCCATTTTGTCGCTGGTAGCCAGGCCCGTCTCGGCCGCCTCTGGCCGTCGTCTCTCCGTCTCTTCCGCGCGTTCTGCGTTCCGAATCTCTGCGGTGCGGCGAGATATTTCGCGCGGCTGGAGCGAACTCATTCGCCCGACCGCCCCCGCGATCCACGCGCGGCGCACCAGGTGGCGCTCCGGCCGTTTCCGGGCGGGCGGGCGCGAGCGACCGGCGCCGCGGCTGCGCGACCAGCATCATCTTCGCGCGGCCGCTCGCAGTCGTCGAGCGAGCTGCCGCGACCTCGCCGCGGCTTGCGCCGCCGCCGCCGTCCTCCGCTGTCAGCGGAACGCTCGTCGCGGCCGCGGCCCATCTACGTCGGGTTTGCGGCCCAAATCGAGCCGGCGCCGAGCCTCCGGCTCCGGCGCCCCTTTCGCAGCCCGTTTCGACGCCGGGGCCGCGAAGAGAAAGGAAGAGAGCGGTTTTTAATTACGTTTCTATGTTTGGTTAATTATTCGCTCAGAATTTACGAGCGAACCGGCCGTGAGGCTCAAAGGTTACGCCGCACCGTCGGCGACGGCCGGCGGAGGCTGGGGTGCAGAGAGAGAGAGAGAGATCGGCGGAAGATAAGTAATTATGACCAAATTTGGCTCAAGCGGCGCCGCTGGGCGGACCCGCAACCATTGGCCTTCTCCTCCTCCGTAATCTCGGGGCTCGCTCCGGAAACCTCCTCTTGCGAAGTCTCCTCTTTTAAGAGCGGGAGAGGTCGGCGCACAGGCACTCGCCGCCGCACCGCCGACTGAGCACTGCGCTCCGTAGCACTTGGTTAGCTTCGATCAAGGCTCGCCGCCCTCCGGCCTCCGGATATTTCATTTCCCACCGGCTGCCTCCTCGGCTGCTGCCAGGTGAGGGTCTCGCTGTGCTGGCCGCGAGCGTACGGGATAATGGCGTGGGAGAGAGAAGGAGGGAGAGAGAGAGAGAGAGAGAGAGAGAGAGAGAGAGAGAGAGAGAGAGAGAAAGAGAGAGAGACGAATATGAATAATGCCGCCGGATGAGGATCCGCACGGTTTATACTCGCACGCACTAGATCTCAAAAACGAAGCGCGCCGGGCCGAATTCACTTCTGGCGTTCTCAATCGACTCGCCGCGGGCAGCCGCCGGGCTCAGGACGCGGTCTGGTCGCGTCGCTTTCCTCCGCACGGCTCTGCCCCCTCCCACCGCCTCGCTGACTCGCTGCCGTATCTACGCTGCGGTCCCGTCGGCGGCCAAGCTGCTCCATCGCGCCACGCCATGCCGCCAGCCGCGGAGTCGCCTGCTCTGCTGTTCGCATCACAGTAGCACTAGGTTCTCTCCAGAGACAGGCAGACAGAGCGCAGCAGCCGCCGGCGCGGAGCTTCGCTCGAGCGGCCGCCGCCGCCGCTCTCTCTCTCTCTCTCTCTCTCTCTCTCGCACACATTCGGTTTCTTGAAACAATTAGGCGGCTCTTCGACGGCGAGCGGGCCGCTGCAGCCCCACCGCGCAGCTGGCCCGGCGCTCCGCGGTTTGGCCGGCGCTCTCCGCCGGCTCGGCGCTCCTAGCCGGGCTTTGCCACGGCTCGCCGGCGACTCCGTCGCCGAGGGGCGGTTCGGAGCCAACGGCGGCGGCTGCCCCGGGAACGACCCGACGCTCTCCGTCAGAGTGAGGCCGGAAGCGATCTGCCTTCGGCCTCCTCCGGCAGGCGGCTGGCCTCCCCCCCCCCCGGCGAGACAATGGCTTCCGTCCGGCGGCTATTGACGGCTAGCGAGTGCGCGGCGGCCATTTCTCGTCGGAAAGGTCACCTAAGAAGGCTGCACGGCTACTGGCCAGTCGGCCCCGAGGGAGAGAAGGTAGATGCGAGGGGGTAGATGCGAGGGAGCGTATTAGCAGCGAGTAGTTTGAGATGACTTTGCGAATTGACAGGTCTCACGCCGGCGAGCCTGCAGCAATGTGGCGGCAAGCGCTAGAGGTTGCTCGATGCCCCACGCGACCACGCAGGAATACCTCCGAATCCCCCTCTGCCTCTCTTTTTCTTTATTCTATCCGCCCTAACCCCTGTATGCCTTCCTCTTTCTCTATCCGTCACCCACGTCACGCCTGCATCACTCTACCTGTCTGTTCGTATGTCTGTCTGTATCATCCGGCTGCCTGCCCCGGCTATCTCTCAGTCTGTCTCTCAGACTATCTCTCTGTTTGTCTCACTGTCAGTCGCCTTCCTGTCCGGCCCATTCCAGAGCTGTGTGGCGTCGAGCGGGTCGACTGTCCGCACCTTACTCCCGCTCCAGCTCCCAATCCACCAAGAGATCAGCGAAGGGAGAGAGATACGTTCGAATACCTAGTAGCCAATTACCTAACCCGTACCTGCATAATAATGGACCTCTCGCGTGCCCGGAAACGTTGCGCAACTCGCATAAGTAATGCTCTGCTACCGGTCCAAAGGGCGGGTCACAACGAGCAAGAGGCAAGGGAAGCTGAGCTGAGCGGCCGCCGCTACGCTACTACTCGAGCTCTCGAGCGAAGGCCCGAGTGGATCTGGAGCGATGCGGGCCGGAAAGGGAACGGAAACTGTCGCTCCCCCCCCCCCTTCGTAGACGCCCTCCAGCCTGACCGCCGCGATTACGGTGCCGAAACTGGTAAGAAACTGGCAGGAAAGTCGGGACGAGCGAACGAGTGCTCAGTCTTTTAGCTCGTCCCATCTTTCGTCCTTCCGACTTGCCTGAGAGCCACGGGCGCTGCATGGCCTGCAGAAAGATAAAATGCAATATTGGGGCGCCCATGTCATCGGAAATCCTTATATAATGGCTCGTTCGTACAGCGCTCTGAGAGAACTAAATCATTTCCGTGGCTGCGTTTGCATTTTCTGGAAAGGAAGCACGTCAATTGGTTAGCAATAAGTTGGGCTCGAAGGAAAATATGTGAATAAAGTCAAAATCTGCTCAAAATATTGCCACAATCTGTGGGTGGGGAAAGGTAACCAATTTGCACAACAAAACAGTAATCGGTGAAAAAATAGTAGCGAGTCTTTCACTGTGAAATTCAGGAACTATTTGTAGAATTCGGGAGCAATCAGCAATCTCTAGTATAATTCAAATGAACTATTTAATTCAATATTTGCATAACATCCTGCGAAAATAAAACCAAGAAATGTGCCCGATGACCATCGAAGTATTAGCGTTTTTCTGTGTTCGAGAGCGTCTGTCGTTAGCCAAGAAGTCACTGTACTTAGAAAAGAGTCGCTCGGCATCAACCGCATAAGCCACATCAGCCGCATCTGTGAGCGATCTAAGGTAGCCATGAGCTCTCCGCCTGCTCTCCGCCAATCTTTTGGTATATCTTATGAATACTAGCTGATTTAACAACCGCATTTGTATAGCGGCAGAAGAGCCTTAACAGCTTATCATATCCGCTATCTATCAGCACCGCTTGCAATTGGCAATTCCAGATCGCCCGCGGGAGTACTCGAATCCACGACCGAGGTCGTTAAGAGCGAGCGTCTTACTTTCTGGACTATCGAGGCTAATCGGACTATCGCGGCCCTAATCGGACGGGCGTCGTGGCTTACATTTGATGACGCATAATTTAGCCAGTCGGCACTTTGCACCTTTGACCCGACGTTTGGCATGCATTGCTCATACTCTTTTCTTTGGCAGCACAGACAGCGGCTTTGGGTCAAGAATGCTGCCACCCCTGAAGTACGCCGTAGCTTGGCGGGCTTGAAATAGCAGTGCACGATTTTATTTTTACTTTCCACATTAACTGCAAAAAATATCAGCACGGGCGCTCCTTTCAATATCCTATATATTCTGCAATCGACCTGGTACGTGCTTTTCGAGCCGGAAGTATTTCCGATTTTGAAGATTTGTTGGAGCTGTCCATCGCAGTTTCAGGCGATCGCAGTAAATTTAAACAGCAGACGATACAGTAAGTAAAACACAATCGAGGTGCCCGAAGACTTGCTGACGACGAAGTCGTCAGCAAAGCATTTCAGCACACTTAATCTTTTTCGCTACAAAAAGAGCTCGAGCCCTTGAGACGTCAAATCTGTCTCGCGGAACAATCTCCACATTTCTCCACGGCATCCTCACTCGTGCACTTGACTGCTGATCTCGAAGGTCGAGTATCGAGGCTGTTGGCGCGGGTTGTTGGTCATGTAGTCCGCAGCTACGGCTCACTGCAGCCAACGTGTTAAAACAGGGACAACAAGTTGTTCGGATTAAGTGAGCCATTGCATTTCACGGGAAGTCAAAGAATTGCTGTCGTCTTTCGGTGTGGAGTTGATTAAAAAGCTTTTTGTAAAGTATGTGAGAAGTTTCCAATTCTGCATTGAAGGGCGAAAGATCTCCAGTTTGAGGTACAGTGAATATGCCAAGCAAGTAAAATGAATTGAACAAGGTATTAAGCCTTTTTCTTTCATTAAAGGTTTGCTTTCTAATTATATTTCGTATAGTTTGCGTCGTGGGTCACAAAGCTAGCGCGTCATCGAAACGATTCCGAACTTATGGCGAAAATCTGATGGGAACTCGGCACATTTATCTATCGGCCGCTCATGTAACTGCAGCTGGGTGCTCTCTTCCACAAAGTTGCTCTTCCAGTTGTAGTACTTGCCGTTAGCAGCCAGCCACACGGTTTCTCAAATTCAACCCTAACAACTTACTAATGTGGGTAGGACAGCAAACGGCGGGCCTAAAAGTAAGTTTATTTTTCAAAATCCGATGAAGGCCAGCCAAAAAGACTAAACTCTTCGCTCGCTGCGTAAAATCAGCGCTTCGGTCAAAATCCACTTAGTGACAATGTGACAATCATCCAATCAGCTGATTTCCGCAAGCTCGGATTCGATTCGGCTCTAACGACAACGCTCGCATCGTCAGCATGATAACACGAGCATCTGATGATAACTCGTGCATTGTCAGCATGCATAGCTAGCACACAAAGGACAATTCACGCGGGCTGTGCCACGTGTGCCACGTGCGCTGCGGGCGGGTTTTCAGCTTCACTTTAAATGTCGGCGTCAAGTCGGGCGAAAAACGCCTAGCTTCTTTACTAAACGGTCAATACCTGATGTCACCGCTCGGTGCGCCATCTGGCGATCGGCCGTTGCCGCCTGCCTCGCCCCGGCTGCCAGCAGCTCTCGCCGGCGGCGGATCCAAAGTGGGTAAGCAGGCGTTGCTGCCGGACGCCCCCATCAAAGAATTCCTCTGTCTACCGGCAGAGCTAGCTAATGTGCAGCGATGGCGCTCGCTACCTCTCGGAACTATCGCTTAGCGCGGAGCTCCTAGCTGGGGGTGTGGCGGTTTCGTCGCTGGCTTGACCGCTAACCGCCTTGCGGCGTTTATTAACGAGCTGTGGGCCGAGCGTGCGAAGCGCGTCAGTCCAGCGCTGCTGCGTCGATCTGGGGCGCTGACTGACATTTGCCGGGTCCGATTTCGAAACCGGAAAGGCGGTTCGAGCGCCCGCCGCTCTCTCTCCTCGGGCGGAGCGTGGGCGAGAGGGGCGGTGCTCGAACCGCCTTTCCGGTTTCGAAATCGGACGCGTCGAAGCACGCTCCGCGTTTGTGTCAGCGAGTCTCGGGCGAGGCGGTGGGCGGGCGCCCTCGACGCCGAGAGAGCGACTGGCGCGAGTTCGCCGTGCCAATGCAAGGATCGCACACGGTAACTCGGCACCGCGTAGCACTTCGTAGCACCGCTTACCGGCGGCGTCTCGGCTCACTCGGCTGCCGGCGCTTTCGTGTCGGTGGGTTCCTGGCGGACGTCGCAGGCTTTGCCGCTTATTTAAGCGCTCGCTCGCCGCCCTAACTGCGCTCCAGCTTTTTCAACGGAAATTACCGGAACGCCTCTTTTTTTACTGCGCTGACCTCGAAGTTCGTCCGCAGGCGCCAACCGAAGGGCGCTCGGGGCGCTTTTGGGCTACGGGGGGGGGAGGGAGGAGGCGAGGAAAAGGGCAAGAGGAGAAAGAGAAAGAGGGAAAGAGAAAAGGGAAAGAGAAAAGGGAAAGAGGGAAAGAGGAGGGGCCAACGGGTCCCGGTACCCCGCCCCCACGCGCTCGAATCTGCCCTGAGAAATGTGCTTAGCGGCTTCCCGCCGCCCGCGCCCCATCAATCCTCCAACGATGAGCTACAGGGGCAAGGTTGAGGTCTGCCCCCTCCTTGGCTTAATCCTAGTCCCACCCGCATCAGACCGCGCAGTTAATAATAATAATGATAATAATATTGCACTTGATAAAGCGCCCTTAGAGAACTCAATCTCTTTCTAGGCACTTTACATTTGCTGCAAAGTGATATGCAGTAGAATAGTAAAAAAGTAAAATCATGCTTGAAAAACAAACAAAATGAATAATATGGTTAGGGGTGACATGCACAGGGTCAGCATGCAAATGTGGTTAGTGGCAGTTGACATCTTATTCGGCGGAGGTCGGAGTAAAGCAATTATCGTCTTCCTAATATTTCCCAGGGAAGTAGGCCACTAGTGTAAACGATTGTCGATTTCGCCACACTGACCTCCATCCGGGCATTCAGCAGGACGTTCCCGAAATCGGTCCGGTTGCAAGTCTGTCACGTGCGTCGCTTTCGCTTTCGCAGATGTGGCTGCGGCGAGGGGAGAGGAGGAGCATAGGCGTTCGGCGGGCGCCGTAACTACGTCGGGTAGCCAAGAGTCCTCGTGGACGGCCAGCCCGTTAAGGCAGGCCATTTGCTTCGGGTCCTGGTCGGAGCGCAATTCGACCCACAGTGGGCAGCAGCGGAGGCGGAGAGAGAGAGCACACGATGGCGGCGACGGGGGGGATGACGGCCTGCAGCATGTCGGCTCAGGGGCCGCCGCGGCGCGGTCGAGCGGACGAGGACGAGTGCGCAAAGATGGCCGCCACTTGCTCTCGGGCGAGCGAAATCCCCGGAAGTCGGACGACTTCGAGCCGCAGAGAGCGGTAGCAGCCTACCGAACGAGAGGCGCTCTGAGTCATGCCAGGTCTCGTTCGAATCGCCAGCGCTCTCCTCGAGAGCTTCTCGCGTCGCCGGGCGGTGAACGATGGCGCGGCCAGGCTTCGATATTCCTTCCGCTGCCGGGAGGGGGCGCTGGAGGGGGCGGGACTGTAAACATCGATCCTCTCTGCAGATTCCCAGCATTCTTTTTAGTGTTCTGCGAGATAGGAATTTCCGCCATCCGAAGCGGCCCCTCCGCTCAGCCGCCCGTAGACGCATCGGAAGCCGTTATCGCAGCGGCTGCTTTAGCGCAGCAGCGTCGCCCTGATTCACCGAGTGAATCAGGGCGACGCTGCCGAGTCGCCCTACTGTAGACGCTCGATCATATACTCGCGAGCGCGGCTCACTCAAAACGATGACTAGCGTGAGAACTAGCAAGTGCACCTGGTGCCGACCGGCGACGCAAGCAGCCGCAGCAGCAGGCAGACGGGCACGCCGTTCGCTACTCTAAGCAACGCTCTACGGTCTGGCTCATCCGGGGGGGGGGGAGAGGACAGCCGGCGTCACTCAGGCGGCACTTGATCACTGCCCTCGCCCTTCTAGCTTTACATTTGCTATAATAATAATAATAATAATAATGCACTTGATGAAGCGCCCTCAGAGAACTCAATCTCCTCCTAGGCGCTTTACATTTGCTGCAAAGGGAAGACGCAGATTTCGCAGGTGATCGAATTTGGCTCAGTGGCGGAAAATGTGACGTAATGTACAGCATCTGCAAAGTGCCTAGAAAGAGTAGATTCAGTTATCTGAGGGCGCTATACAAATGTATTATTAATATTTATCATCATTATTACATGATGATGATAGCTCGAGGCGTTGGAGGTGGAGGGGGAGGCACGGCTGCGAACGGACGGAAACAGAGGAAACTCGCGATCTTTCGAATAAAGCTCGACGCCGTCTCGCGCGCCGAGCGAGTCTACTTGGGAGGGGCGGCGCTTAGCTGGCGAGCGAAGACTGCGGCGTTTCGAGCCCGGGTGTCGGAGCCGGTGGCGGCGATGGCAGGCTGGCGCGGCTCGGCAAGGAGGCACGAAGCGGAGAGGCTGACCTCCCGGGATAGAATCGATACAAGACGGCGCGACGAGCGGCGGCGAGCCTCGAGGACGGACGCGAGGCGACGCTGCGAGCGGCGTCGCTTCCTCTCAGATACCCGGCTTCCGCTCCGCGGGCACCGCAGCCGGTCCTCGGTATTCGACCGGAAAATGCTAAGCGGGCCCGTGAACCGTGTTTGGTCAGCATCGTCTTCGAAATCTGGCTCATAAGTAGCTGCCGGTCATTGCCGTCCGGGATCTAGAAGCCTTAGGAGGTGCAGGTGCTCGCTCTTCATGACTCATGTCGCTGGGTTCGAGTCCGGCAGTGGGCGATCCCGTGTTGCCCACTGCAAGGGGGGGGGGGGGGGGGGGGGGGGGTGGGTGACAGAGCCGTTAAGGCTCTTCTGCCGCTGTACAAATGAGGCTGTTAAATCCACTAATGTTTATTTATTGCCTTCAAGTGTTTAGAGCTCGACGTACGAGCTAAATAGAAGCTGGGTCCCTGGGTCCCTGGCGCCCGGGGCATCTCGGCGGCATTTGCGGCTCGGCGGCGACTAGCGGATTGCTCAGGGGCCGACTGGCGGAGAGCTCGCGGTGGCGTGGCTCAGGCGACTGGCGGAGCGCTCGCGGAGTGACGGACCGGCGAGCGCTCGTCGACAAGCGGAAGTGGGTGAGACCTCCGAGTCGGCGACGACGACGCGCGCGCCCGCGAAAGGTGACGGCCGGCGTCGACGTCAACGAGCAAATGGATACGCGCGCTTCGCCCTTCGGGTTTTGGCTTCGAACGACGAGAGGCGCTGCATTTCCAGAGCGAACGCGGCGCCGCCGCCGTCACTCAGAGCCGCCGTTTTTCTCACGGTACTAGAAAGCCTGCCGCCGCGCGGCCGCGGGGAACCGCACGCGGTCGGGCCAGCGAGTGGGCGCACACTTCCTTCCAAGTGCGAGTGAGAGGCAAAGTTTATAATAATAATACTACTACTAAAACGATAATAATATATTTGTATAGCATCCTCAATGAACTGAATCTCTCAGTACACACTTGACATAAAGAAAAAGTTGCGGCGAACGTCACAAGGTCTAGCCGTTTGTCGCCAAGCATTGCGACGCGAGGCCGCCCTCTCGAGCCACGCCCTCACGCGCGCGAGATGGACGCCGCTTTTATAGAGTTCTTTTGTGCGAAATGAAAGTGGACACGCCACGAAAATGCGAACGCACGCGCGCGCGTTCGGTCGCATCTCGAGCGCCGCCGCCGCCGCCGCCGCCGCCTCCGCTGCAGCTTCGCAGCGCTCGAGAGCTTGGCCGCAGCAGAAGAGACTCGAGAGCGGAAGGAGAGCTTCGAGTTTCGAGTTTTCTGAGTTTCGAGCGAGGCCGGCTAGAGGCGAGGCGATGCACGCGCGCGAGGATACCTGCGTGCGTGCGTGCGTGCGTGCGTGCGTGCGAGCGCGCGTGCGAGCGTGCGAGCTGCACCCACTACACGCGCTCTGCCGCGGCCCCGCTACAGGCGAGTCGGAATACATTTCCGGCGAGCGTCCGTCAGCGTCCGAATTCCGTTGCATCGGCTTGTCGCTTTGGCGCCAACTTTCTTGCGCCGGCCACAAGCTGCTATTAACGTCCGTCCCTTTCTGGCTAGTCTTTCGGACGTCCAATGGTGGAAAATTGCAGGCGCGTCTCAGCAAGACGAAAGCCTTGCTTAATTATACGTTTCGTCGGCTTCGCAAATGCCGCTAAGTTAATAATAATACATTTGTTAAAGCCCCCTCAGAGAACTCAATCTCTTTCTAGGCACTTTGCATTTGCTTTATAAAAGCACGATCGAATGGTTAGTAGTAGCATTCTCAGTAAACAGCAAGAATAATATGGTTAGGGGCGACGTGCACAGGGTCAGCATGCAAGCATGGTTAGTGTCAGCATTCACAGTGAGCACGCATGAGCACGTAAAGGATGGGACATGGATTCACTAAATACAATGATAAATATATGTATTTCTAGTTTCTTTTAAATGTGGTCAAGTCAGGGGATGTCGTGACGCAAGCTGGAAGTGAGTTCCAGGCTTTGGGAGCATACGAACTAAAGGCGCGGTTTCCAAAGGATTTGTGGTTCGTACAACGTTATAACAATTAGATTCCGAAAAGCGAGTGGTACGATGCTTATCCTTGTGGGGATCTGATAGATCTGATAGATAGGCTGAAGCTACAGAATGAAGGGACCTGAAAGTGAACTGAACGCAACCGAATAGACTTCCTCTTTTGAGCACTCGCTCAAAAGAGGAAGTATTTCTGTATTAGCACTGAGCCTGATTGTTACACAGAGCAAAGTTCTTACCCTGACCCCCAAGGCTTGCCGCCACGGCTTGCCGCCTCCACGCCTCCACGCTGAGCTGCTTCACCAGTTTCAGCCTATTCGAGCCCTCAGGTCCTGTATGGGCAATAAATTAGCTGTTTCATTCCTCCGCTTAAGGACCGTTGGCGACAGAAGCTTTTTCTCTGCAGGTCCTAGCCTGTGGAACTCACTTCCACGATTCTTACGAAACGACAGCTACTCTCCTGAGGCCGACTATGGCTCATCCTTTCCAGCCGTCCTAAACTGCTACTTTCATGCCGCCCACTACCTCAACTGCTTTCCTGACTCAACCAAGCTTCTCACTTTCTCTTTGTTTCTTGAGAAGAAGTTTTTTGGCTACCGAATGCGTATCGAAAGCCGCTTAGGCTGCGGGTTACGTGCTACATACAAATTTCCTTCGTAATAAGCACACCGTCTTCATAGCTTGTGGAGTAACAGATGGAGATATTTTATTATATGCATGTTCTCGTTTTCCAATTACCCAGGCCACTGAGCTCTGTATACCGCATCTGGAAATGGGTGAATTGAGATTTACATCGTAAAAGCTGTCCGTAGGCTGAAATTGCGACAACGTTTAAAGGCGGCAGCTATATGATAGTAAAGCTTAAAGCTAAAGGTAGGTATTTTCTGAATAGAAAGATCTTATGATCAGAGTTCGTGAGATCAGGTGCCCATGAGAAATCGCACGATGCACGATGTTCAGCTTGATAATCAAAGACAGAAAACTATAAGCCCGTTCCAGCAAGATAAAAGTCTACTCATACTTTTTACTACATTATGTGTATTACGTTTTTTAGTTTTAAATTTGGTTGATTACGTAATTTACGCTGCGTTGGCTTACCAAATGCCGCTAAGTTGAGCACAACCGAACAGGCTTTCTCTTTGAGCACTCTCTCTCTCAAGACTTTATGGCCTCTATAGACTGAGCCGAATCATTAACGAGCACCGCGACGCAGTAGAAGAAGCGGAAAGCTTGTGATGAGCTCAAATTTGCATTTCTGTGAAGCCAGGATACGGCGCAGCCTGGAGTACGGTAAAAATATACGAGATTCTAGCAGGTTATTTGCGAACTTTTTAGCCAGCGAAGAGTTTATACCCCGTTATAAACCAATTTCTGCAATTCAGCTAGTGCAGAAGCAGTCCGATTTACGTAAGACTTCGCAGTAAATTCTGTGAGGAACAGGTGCACTTGGTTTCTGATAAAGTAGGCTGGAAGCAGAAAGTAAAGAGACCTGAAGGTGGCCGAGAAACCCATAAGTCGCTTCGCTGCTTGATTGGAAGCCTGTGAAGGTCAGTAAGAGGCGGGAGTGATGTTGCCACTGCGACGCTCACGACGAACAAGCCTGCCTGTAGAGTTTTTCGCCAGCTGTAAGCGCCCGATAGCATATAGGGAGCGCATAGCAAAGCTTTCCCCGTTCAAACGATAACGACCTCGGGCGACTTAGCTTGGGAGTGGGTGTGCTATCGCTTCCCAGTCTCGGCGGCATCCTTGCATCTTGGTGCCTGCTGATCGCTGCACCAGTCGCGCCGCCGCCACCGCCACATCGCCGCGCTGATCCCGAGGGGCCGTTTGTCTTGCATCCATTTCTTATCAGCGATTAGAGTTACTCAGAAGGCGTCGCTCGGGCTCGGCCAGCTGCTGCCGCCTTCTGTGCCGCCTTCTGGCAGATGCTGCCGTAGAGCGCATAGCTTCGCACTTCGCCACTTCGAACCTCGCTCTCTTGTTCGGATCTCGCATCGCGGGCGCCTAGGCCTAGTCCGATCTCGAGCCGAAACCTGTGGGGTCAGCGGGCGGCTCATAGGTTAGAGGCGGCCTTGACCTTGAGAGAGGCTGCATGTTGGCTATACTCTACGCGAGCCCCCGTAGCTTCCTGGCAGCCGCTGCCTGGCGCCCGCCTTTTCGCCAGCGTTTCGGTCCGCTGCCGAGGGGTGATGGGTGGGTGGGTGGGTGGGTGGATGGGTGGCAAGAGTGGATCAGTTTTCGACGGCGTCCACGATTGGTAACGGGCGGCGGCGCAGAGCGTACGCTCGCCAAAGAAGCCTGTACGCGAGACTCTACGATGATGCTCTTTTCGGCGAACGCCGAAGCGCTAACTAAGATGCGCCTGTCAAGCTTAGGGAGGCAGAAAAATTGACTACTTCAGCAGCCGCCGGCAGCAGTGCCATCCTTCGCTCGCTCGGACTGCAGCGGCATAAGCGTCGCTAGTTAAGACGACGGCGACGACAACGGCACAACGATGACGAAGGCTCGCCTTCTGTAGTCAGCTAAACGAGCCCCGGCACGAAGCTGCGGCAGCACCAAGGCGGCCAGCACGCGGGGTCCAGTTCCGGTTCGCCCATTTGCAGGTCACGCCTACAATAGAGGTCAACCCGCCGGCTCCGGGAATGGCATTCGCTTACAGCCAAAGAGAGGCTGAGCCGCCGGCGGACGAGGACGACATGCCGGCGACGGAGCGCGAGCTCGCCGAGGACGCTCAGTGGAAGGTCATTCAGAAGAACACGTTCACGAGATGGACGAACGAGCATCTGAAGAAGGCGCAAAAGAATCTCGCCGACCTCGAGTTCGACCTGACCGACGGACTGCGGCTGATCGCCCTGGTCGAGGTGCTATCTGGCAAGAAGTTCAAGCACATCAACAAGCGGCCGTCGTTCCGGCACCAGAAGCTCGAGAACGTGTCGTTGGCGCTTAAATTCCTCGAGGAAGATGAAGGAATCAAGATCGTTAACATCGGTAAGCGAGAGCCGACCGCCGCTGCCGTCGAGATAGCTAGCTCACGCCTGCGGCTTGCAGGCGAGATCGTGCCGCCGGCGGTAGGCAAGCAGTCGTCGCTTCCTCTCCGCTGTCAGTATCGCCAGCGCGCCATCCGTATCGCCAGCGCGCACGCGTTGCCGTGTTGCTGCTGCCCGTCTGCTGCCGGTCGGTCTATCTGTGTCGAGCCGCTCCAGCCCAGCGGTTCGTTGGTCGCGTTCGCCCGCCCGCCATACACTGGGCGACCGCGCGGCAGAGGCCCCGGCAGGGACCGGCAGGTGGATTTTGATGGCAGAGAAAAAGGATGGCGCAAGCGCGCGAGGCAGCAGCACTCGACGCGATGAAGGCAGACGCCGGCTCGTGACTGCCTCTCCGACGGCCGGCGTTGCCGGCTGCTCCGGGAGCAAGAGCCGGTTAATCCTTGCACCGGCATCTCGAAGGCCAGCCGGCCGGCTAGCGGGCCGGGCGGAGTGACTTTGTGGATGCATTCTCGTTTGTCACTAACGATAACGGTGCAGAATGTGAGCTCGATAGCGAAATAGGGAAACGCCGCCGCGGATTAAAAGAGGCCCTTACTCAGGATTTGTCGGGCGGTGGGCTGCTTGAGGTGTCATCTGTCGGTGTCATCCGTCGGTCAATGCTGACACCCGACAGCCGCAGTGCTGGCTGTTGCTGCTCCAAGGCCTGGCACTCCACTTAGCCCATGCTCGTTGGAAAGCCGAGAACCGCAGGGAGCTGCCTCTGGCACCCAGCTAGTTTTGAGCTTTGACCTTTGCCCAGCACCAGATGCTGTTTCGTTCTGGCTAAGGCCCGTCGGCCTCCCGAGGAGTCATTGGGAAGCTGTCCATTCTTACGAGTGCTCCAAGGGGCCGAGTGCTCCGAGGGGTCGTTCAGAGCAGCTGCTGGCCCAGGCCAGTCACGTGTCTGGCATGCAAAGTCAGGGGGGAGTAGGCATGTGAGGACCGGAAGTCGTTAGATCGGCTAGGTAGACCGGTTCCAGAGCTCCACGCAGACCATAATACCGAGAATGCACAGTAGGGTCCGAACCTATGGTGGTGGTGGAGTGCTCCTGCTAGGAAGAGTCCGAGCCTCCCTGCAGCAGCAGCCACCACCAGCGCCTGTGCCACGCACGCACACACACGCACGCACGCACACGTACGCACACACCCCCCCCCCCCCCCCGATGAGCCAGCCCCCAGTCATCAAGGTTAGCCGGCTGGCTGGCTGCCTGCAAGTCTGTAGCTGACTGGCCGAAGCTACCGGCAAGTGTCACTTGGAGTGGGCCTCTTTTGCTTGCTTGGACCTGCAGTGCAGATTTGAGCAGCTTTCCTAGTCAGGCAATCGGATGCCGAGGCCCTCGGGTGGCAAAGTTATGGCCGGCCAGCTCTAGATCAGCTCTCCAACCCTTCATTACCCCCTCAGTCAAATGTGGCCGACAAGCAGCTACTCCCGCCTGCCCCGAGGGCCGCCCACCCTTTACGTGCTGGGATCGAGTTCACGACGGCTACGGAGCCGCCTGACCAAGCTACCCGAGTCTTTGGCTGCCCCACTGGCCGACCCAGCTCTCGGCTTTCTCAATTTCAGAAGAGACCGAGGAGCTCTGTCGGTCTCTGTCTCACTCTCAGTCTGTCTGTCTGTGTCTCACCCTCTCTCTCGTTCTTGTGTCTGCTACAGCTACCAGCTGCACGTGGGAGGAACAGGGTGTGGGAGAAAGCCGAGGGGAGCCGGTTTTTGGGGGGGGGGGTCCTTGTACAAGAGAGGCTGCAGGTCGGAGTCGTCCGGCTGCATCACGTGCCTGTGCTTGCTTGCTCGATGAAGCAGAGGCACTGGCTGCAGTCGATAATGCCGGCTTGTGGCTTGCGGTACGGATTGATGAATGGCCACTCGGCTGGAAGGCTTTTCATTTTCCATTTTCACTCCTACTCGTGCGCCGGATTGCAGCAGCGTCTGCAACCGGTAAACACCGGGTAATGGGGCCGGCCTACCTTCCAGCCAGCCCACAGGTCTTGTCCTCCTTCACCCGAAGGCTGCGAGAGAGAGAGAGAGAGAGAGAGAGAGAGAGAGAGAGAGAGAGAGAGAGAGAGAGAGAGAGAGAGAGAGAGAGAGAGAGAGAGAGAGAGAGAGAGAGAGAGAGAGAGAGAGAGAGAGAGAGAGAGAGAGAGAGAGAGAGAGAGAGAGAGTTATTTGTCACCGGCAGCCGCCGGCTGCCCTAAAAGTCGGAGTGCTGCTTCGAGCAGCACTCCGAGCTCCTCTGCCACGTTCACCGCCACCCACGTGGGCATTTCGGTAAACTTGGGCCAGCTTTCTTTCATTTCAACCGTTGCACAGGCTTTGTTCGGATGAGGCTGAAATGAATGGCTGGTGCTGACTGGGCCTGTGGTCTGGCCACGGCTTATTTCACTGCTGCCTCTGAGCCTAACGACTTTGGCTGGCTTGCCGACTTGGGCCTGATGCTACTGTGAAACTTCCGTGCACCTTTGCTTGCCTCACTTCATTCCGAAGCACGCACCAGCTGGCTGTGGCGGCCAAGGCAGCTGTGGGTCTTGTGGCTCGGGGCTCCTGGATCTCCTCATGCAGACGAAACGTCGCTTGTCGCCATGTTGGCGTACCCGAAAGAAATGAGCCGCAAGGAGTGCATTCAGGGAGTTAGCTCAGCCTTCTCGGCACCACCCGCTAGCCGTGCTTGCTGGGCGGCCGGGGGCAGGTGGGGGGGTGGTGCAGGAAGTCAGAGGAAGGGAGGAGTGCACCGTGAGCAGACCATCGTGTCTCTGCCAAGCGAAGCTCTCTTCGATAGTGGCAGTGGGAGAGAGAGAGAGAGCAGGCGGCTTCGCTGCAGAGCGCCCAACGACATCGATATACGACATCGATAAAGGGCTGTTATGTTTAGTCCATTTCTATTTCTTTGCGGGGTCTGGTGCTCAGGAGTTAGCTGCTCTCGAAAAAGGACCGCCTGGAATCATGCATTGAGAGTACTTGGGACAGACCTTGGCAGATGCTCTGTGTATGCACTTGCGTAAATTTCCTTTAGGGCAAGCGTACTTGGGGGGGGGGGTAGCGACTCCACCCAGTTCTTGGAGACCGCGATCGAGGCGTTCTGCAGTCATCCTGTTCGATCTGATTTTTAGCAGTGCCTCCCTCAGCAAACTGGAGGTGTCCATTGGTCCTCTCTGGCTCTCCAAGCCGTTCGGCTGTGGCCACCGCCTGCTCTGCTACTGCTTCCGCTGGCTGCATCCTTCCGAAGAGCAATAAAAGAAATAAAATAAAAGAACCCTGCTAGCTGCTAGGCATTGAGGTATAGCAGTTAGGCCGACCCGCACTCTCTCATTGCCTCTTCCTTCCCGTTGTGGGGGCCAAAACTGCTGCCAGTGCGTTCCCCTAAACTGAAGGTCAACTTGGTCCTAGCCGGGAAGTCGGTCTCCTAGACGAACAGGCCAGCAGGCGGCACGGAGCTCGACAATGACGGTGGCTGCCCTGACTGCTTGCCTGGTCTGCTGGTCTGTCAGCAGCAGCAGCCTGTGCAGAGCACGGTGCGCAGCTGTCGGTGCGCAGCAGCTGTCGCCGCAAGGAGGGAGCCGAAATGGCGGGCGGCGCCGGTAGGAGCCGGTTCTGTCTGGTTGCTAATGCTCCAAGTCAGGTTGAATCGGAGAATGAGAGCCGTTCTCGCCGATCTTGGGTTCTAATGGGTCCGTCGAGCGCTCGCTTGAAAAGAAAAGAATTTCGAAGCTAGCCCTGCCAGTCAGTTTTGCTGCCAGCCACACTGCGGCTCGAGGCTCTCGCCGAGCAAGAGCCTCGAGCCGGCCTGCCGCACGACCGCGCCACGTCCGTCCTTTCACCGGCGCTGCCCGTTTGCAGACAGCACCGACATCGTGGACAGCAAGCTGAAGCTGATCCTCGGTCTGATATGGACGCTCATTCTCCACTACTCCATCTCGATGCCCATGTGGGAGGGCGAGGAGGACCAGCCTCAGCGCGAGGCCGGCGCCAAGGAGGGCCCGACGCCCAAGCAGCGCCTGCTCATCTGGGTGCAGAACAAGCTGCCCGACCTGCCCGTCAGCAACTTCACCACCGACTGGAACGACGGCCGCGCCATCGGTGCCCTGGTCGACGCCGTCGGACCGGGTAAGGCGCGCGCCGCCGCTGCCGCCTGCAGCCCTGCTAGCCGCCGCCTCATCCACTGCTGCCCGTTGGGCCGACCGACGCGGCCGGTCAGCCAGAGCGCCACGCGGTCACAGCGCACGCATCGGCGGTGGCGCAGGGGCGGGCCGAGCCGAGCGCTCACCCGCTTTTTTCCTTTGCCTCCGCTGCAGGCCTCTGCCCCGACTGGCAGGACTGGGATCCCAGCCAGGCGAAGCGCAACGCCACGGAGGCGATGGACCTTGCTGAGAAGTGGCTGGACGTTCCTCAGGTGAGGAGGCTGCCACGTGCGCGCCCCATCGCCCTTCACCTTCAGCCTTCGGTGCTGCTGCTTCTGCAGACTCCTGCCGGGATGATCTGCGCACCCTGGCGTCTTGTGTTCACGTCCGGCCGGTAGCGGCTTTCTTCGAACAGTCTAGCAAATGCTTGCGAGCATTCAGGCGCTCGATTGCAAGCAGGCGCTGGCTTCTGTGCATTCTCGTGGCTATGGGGGGCAGGCTAGTGAGCTTCTTCTGCAGGAACTGAGCTGTTGAGCGCCGGATTCCCTGATTGGTTTCTACCTCCTTTGACAAAATTGGTGCTGCCTTACTTTGCACTTGTCAATTGGGATACTCTTGGAAGGAAGGGGCGGGGGACTCGCAATATCCCTCTCCGAAAATACAATAAATCTCGTCATCTGACCACGTTGCCTCGTCTGGCTCCAGGCTTTTGCTGACACGTGCCATGTCCTTCAGTGGCAGCCGAGTCCCAAGTTCCTCCCGTTCGGCTGCTGGCCACGACGTGACACAAAAGATGTGCCCAGTGGGCTCTATCCTATTTCTGCTGCTTTCTGGAGAACGGCTAGCTGCGATATGACCTACGGTTGACACGATGTCTATTGAGGCAGTGTATGCGTATTTTGAGATGGGCTGCCCAACTTATCTGAAGAATACTTTTTTTGCCTCACCACCTAGCCGAGCACACAAGGCCGTGCGACACGTGACACCAGCGACTTGCAAGCAGCATGGCAGTTGCTGCTTAAGGTCTTGTGCGGCCATGTAACTGAGGTCAGCTCAATCAGCTGACCTCTACTTTATTTTCTATCGACTGGCTTGCAGGGGGGTGCCTTCGAGCCCCACCTGAAGCTCGATCGAGTGCTCGGCTGTTTAAGCTACTCAAATGTGCCGAAGGGTCCCATGCCGAGCCGGTTATCAGCTCTGCCATAGCGATAGCTTTGTCAGCCTGGCAGCGGCAGCTCGTGTGAACTTGGAATAGGCAGATCGGTGCCTCTCTTGCCTCTGGCAGCAGTGAGGCCATCATCGATTCGTGCCGATCGCCACGATAGGGCACGGTTTTTTGTCATCTGATGGGGCAGAGGGCACTGGGTTGCCTCGGCCCCGGGATTATTTGCTCAGAAACAGGAGCTGCAAACCGTGCAGCACCGAGGAGTAAACAGCTGCCACAGCCAGCTGCCACAGTGATGTAGACTCAGGTGAAGAATCCGGAGCCACCCTTGCCCTAGGGCTGCGATTGGCTGACGGCAGCTCCTGCAGCTTACTCATTGCCCTCTGCCATAAAAGGCAATAGAGCAAGAAACCAACTGTTGGGGCTGACCTAGGAAACTCGGCCAAGATGGTGGCCTGTAAAAGACTGCAAAACCGTCGAAGGCTAATTGCACGGTTGCATTCATGGTTCTTACCTAAATGCTCAAGACAAAGAGAGCGAGAGAAGAAGAGATTGAAAGAAAAAGAGGGATTGAAGGAGAGGTCCGAAAGAAAAAATAGAGAGAGGGGGAAGGAATGGAGGGAGAGCTTGATTGGGATGAATCGCTGGTTGCTTGTGCAGCTGTAGCCAAACTTAATGATTACTCTGTGCCCATGTCCGACCGAAGCGACCCGGATGGATGTGAAAAGCAGCAGCAGCAGCAGCAGCGGTGCTGTCCACACGATTAGGGTGAGCCACAGCACAGTGACTGAATTGTAGAAGATACAGTACACTGGTTGACCGGCGGCCGGGAATTGCCGACCATGACTTCTCCTGCAGTGGTACTTACTACTCAGCATGTGTGGCGATCGCTGTAACTTTCACAGTGGCAAGTTAAGAGATCAGAGAGGGAGGGAGAGGGAGAGAGAGAGAGAGAGAGAGAGGGAGGGAGGGAGGGAGAGAGAGAGAGAGAGAGAGAGAGAGAGAGAGAGAGAGAGAGAGAGAGAGAGAGAGAGAGAGAGAGAGAGAGAGAGAGAGAGAGAGAGAGAGAGAGAGAGAGAGAGAGAGAGAGAGCTGAAGTGCAACAGTCACAGGTCTCCAGGCGGTAGCCAGCTCAGCTGGTTGACTCATGCTTCGGTAATGCAGCCAGTGGCACAAAGCGACTGGCCAACGAGCCGGTTAGCAGAGCAAACATGCTTACTGCATTGCTCAGCTAATCTCCTGCTATCAGAAAGTCCATTCTGCACGAATGAGCAGCCTCAGTGGCGTGTCATCATTGCAACTTAATTGTGTAGAGCCTGACCAGCCAGAAGCCCAAGCACTCAAGGGCTGAGGAGCTTGTGCTGTGCTCCTTGCTGTGGTGCTCACTCGACCATGGCCGATCTTGCACATTGTTTGCATCCTGTTGGCTCACTAATGTCTCTCCAAGCGATGAGATGAGATGTTGGTGCCTTGTCGTGGGCCTCGATCGATGTGTTTTGTCAAGCATCTGTCCAAGCCTGCAATCTGCAGCAAGATGAAACTGTTGCAGTCAGATGGTATAAGCAAGGCAGGCAGGAGTCCTTGTCCTGAGCAGAGCCTCATCAATTTCAGCTCAAGCCTCATCAATTTCAGCTCACGCCTCATCAATTTCAGCTCAGCAAGCCCACGTCCTGTCCGAGTCTTGTTTTTTTATATTGCTGCCTGACTTTAAAGTCTTTACGAATGTGGTAATGGGCTTGGTTTTTCTACTACCTAAATGCAAACTAAAGTGCTGAGCAGGAGCTAGTTCTGCCTGGAGCTGGAGCCACCCAGCAGGATGTCGGTCGGTCGGGCAGTGGGGGTGATTGTGGGGGTGGGGGGAGGGAGGGCAAGTGCAATGCAGCTTTTTCTCTCCCGCTGGGCTGGACGAACACCGTTGCCCGACGTTGCTTTGCTCGTGGTGATCATCGACTGAACCACATGTCACGTCAGCAGGCGACAGCCAGCGCTTGCACCCGGCACTCGGGTGCACTCTGCAGCCTCTGCTTGTCAGCCACGGCCACTGACGTGTCTGACGTCAGAGGTCGCACCAGTGGTCGCTCCGGTGAAGCCAACTGCAGACGATTGAGTCGGCAGCAGCAGCGGATCTCTAGCTGAAGCTTGCAGCGCTCTTGGACCAGCGCTCCTGGCAGCCTGCCACGCTGCCTCCTCGGCTCTCGTATTCACTGCTCAAAAGGGGGAGCAGCAGCAGCAGCAGCAGCAGCAGCCACGCCCCCCCGCTCTTCGAGTCGTCTTTTATAACTCGTCTAGCCGCGTCCTGTTGTAGCTGATTCGCCCGGAGGAGATGGTGAACCCCAAGGTGGACGAGCTGAGCATGATGACTTACCTGTCCCAGTTCCCTAACGCCAAGCTGAGGACCGATGCGCCCCTCCGGCCTCGCACCAACGCCGCTCGCGTCCGTGCCTACGGACCAGGTGAGCGAAGCGCCGCTGCTGCAGCCAGTAGCGACCGGCAACCCATGCTGCGACGCCGCCGTTAGCCCCCCAAGTCCTGGGCCGGATGAGGCCCCCCTCCGGAGTGGTTGTGAGTCATCGGTCCTTGGCCGACTGCTCTGGCGCTGTGGCCTCCCCCTCGGCCTGCCTGCCCCTTCAGTTGTCGGCGCCGTCGGCACATTGTCACTCGGGCACACCCTCGCGATCTGCTCAGGCCTGGAGTCGACTGGCAACTGCAAGGGCAGGCCAGCCAATTTCAAAGTCGAGACTTTCGCTGGTGGTAAGGGTGAGCTGAAGGTGATCGTGCTGAATCCTCGAGGCCAGCCGGAGCCCGTAAGTGTGTGTTTGTGTGTGTGTGTGTGTGTGTGTGCATGTGCCTGTGCGCATGGGTGCGCAAGCACGTTGGTGTGGGGCAGCATTCGTGCAGGGCCCGTGAGCACGAGCTGTAGCGCACACACGCATGGGTTGTGAAGCTGCGGCTGGCGCTGCTGCCGCGTCTCTGTGTGTGCCTCCTAGTATCTTGTGCACTAGCTTGCTGTGAGCGTGAGTGTGATGGACTGGTCGCCCGACGGCACTGCATGGCACTTGCCATCATACCTGTCGCTGGCCCGAGGCGTTCGTCCCTAGCCGAAACCGCTCTCACTCGCTCGGAGGCAGTTGCTGCACTGGCGCTCTCCGCCCGGTGGCTCTCAGTGTGCAGTTATTGTAGTTGCCCTAGTCGAGCTCTTGCCGACTCGACCACACTTTTGTTGTGCGTGCATGCGTGTCTCACGTGTCTCTCCGTGTGTACGTGGTGCCGTATGACTAGGTCCCGAGTGCTGACCGGCTCTTCCGGTATGATCCCACCTTTCTCCCCCAACCGTTTTCCGTGCCTTTATTGTGCTCACCTATGTTCGGACATCGCTCGGCATGCTGCCTGCCACTGCCGTGATCTCGTGTGCGCACGCGCGTGTGTGACCGCGCCGTGTGCTGTGCGACTCGCCAGGTCTAGAGCAGACGGGCAACAGCATGGGCGCGCCCTCGAAATTCACCATCGAAACGTTCAGCGCCGGGCGCGGCGAGCCCGTGGTTCGCGTGCTGAACGCGAGCAACGTGGAAGAGCCCGTGAGTAGCGCGGCTGCGGCGGCCGAGCGAGTGCGGGGGAAAGCCTGCCTCCGCAAACGCTCGGCCATCGTTGCCCTGCGCAAGTCGAGAGAGCTTGGATCGCTGACTCAGCTTGTGTCGCACGCTGCTCGCGACCCGGCGGCCGCACTGATGACCATTTGGGCCGCCGAACCCGCCCGCATGGCAGAGCTCTTGCGCGCGCGCGCGTGTGTGTGTGTGAGCTGCATGCTTGCTCTGCCGGCGCCTCGGCGACTTGACTGACCTCTGCCGGCGCTGGCCGATGCCGCATGCTCGGCTGCGGGGTTGCGCTGTGGTTCCGCAGCAGCAGCAGCAGACCTGTGCTCGTGGGCCTGAGAGTGCGCCGGGCGCAGAGTGCGCAATCGTCAGCTCACTTCCTTCGCGCCTCCTACAGTGCCAGGTCGTCTTCAACAACGACCGCAACCTCACCTACTCGTGCCAGTATCTGCCCACCATGGAAGGCGAATACACGGTGAGCCTGCCGCGGCTGAGCAGCCAGCTGCCATCTTCACTACTCGCCCCTCCTCTCCTTCTTCGCTCCCTGTCTCTCGGCTGAGCAGGACCAGTCAGCAGAGTCGGTCGCCAGAAAAGTTGAGACCAAAGAGACTTCGTCCCCTTTTCGAGCCGTCGAAGGGCTTCGTTCATAGGCCGCCTCTCTTCATCTCGTGAACCTGCTGCCGGGGGTTGGGGATGGGTCTTTTTGATCTATTCAGCCTTGGCTTGTTGGAGCAACAGCCTAGTAAGAACATAATGTGTTTTCTCTGTCCGTACCAACTTGTGCCCTGGCTCAGGTTCATGGTTAGAGTTCGGTATTGGGCAATAAGCTGTGACGTTGGTGCCATTTCACAACGCCGAATGGCGTTTATTTCTTGACTCCTTGATAAGTTGGTGCCATTTTACAACACCGAATGGCGTTTATTTCTTGACTCCTTGATAGTTGGATTGGTGTGGCAGTGGCACTGTGCACTCTGTAGAGCTGCAGTCTGTCAGCTTAATCACACCGAGTAGGCAGGCTGTGGGCGCATGAGCTAGCGTAAAAGAGCAGCTGGGTTTCCTGTTCTCATCTGATGCATTCCAAAGGCCTCGAATCGGTGCACCGTGCCCGATAGCAGCGCTCCCAGCTGGCTCGAGCGCCAGCCAATGGCACCTGGATCTCAAATTTGGAATCGTTTGACGTTTTTATTTGCAGGAAGCTTCTCGTATCGATGTTGCAGGCCGCTCTAATTTGGCCCAGGGGGTAAGGTGCTCGCCTTTGACAATGTGGGTGGTTGGCTTGAGCCCTCTGGCCCATGTGAGCGCCTTGATAGAGAGAGATTAGAGTTCTCTTAGGGCGCTATACAAAATAATTGTTACAAACATATCATTATCCAGCGACGTGTTTCACATGCTGCTGGGTTTTCTTTTGTCACGAGTAGCTGTTGCATGCCGAGTCTGTGGGCAATGGTCATACCGCCGCCTCGTAGCCAACTTCCCAGTCTTATCACGAGATACTGCGCGATGCATGCCCTAACTCGATGCAGTTCGCACTGCTCAAGTGTCCCCTCCCCTACCCCTCCAGCAGTCGCAGCAGCAGGCGAGCAATTTGCTTGCTCCGAATCTTTCAAGCAAGCTAAAAGTGCCAGTCCTAGGTCCTCCGGTTGGCCGGAGGACCTAGGACTCCCGGTGGCTTCCCATGTGCTTGCTCAGATGCAGATGCTGCGCGTTGCTTTGCTGGTGAAAAGCAGCTTCCTCCCCCAACCCAGAGGTCCAACAGGGGGGGGGGAGAGAGAGAGAGGGGCTGCGACCTTGCTGTCCAGTGTATCTGCCCTGGAGGCAGAGAGGGAGAGACAGAGGCTCAGGTCTGTCCACTGAGAGGCATCTTGCTGGCAGCAGGCAGACAGCCCTGCCCCGCCCCTCGGTGAGCTCGATGTCAAGAGTGTATCGTAGTGGTAAAGTCTCTGTCGGTCAATGGGGCTGGCTGTTCGTACCTTCCGGCATTCCCTTTCGGGCAGCAGATTTGCTCGTTCCAGACGTCTGGCCTGGCAGCAGCTCATCACGATGTGCCTGCCGGCAAGCTCTCGAAAAAATGAGCGGCAGTAGCAATTAATTAGCCGGATTTTGGGAACCAGCGTCCACCTTCGTTCGGCCGGCCGCCCGGCCAGGCACCTACACCGTAGGGGGATGTTGTCTGATGGGCAGTGAGCTGTAACTGCCAGACTGCTCTATCCTTGGTGCACTCGCCAGGGTGGTGCGGTCAAGCAGCAAGAATGCCCGGACATGTCGAATTTAGGCTCGCTTCTGCCCGGCCGATAAATGCCGTGTTGCATCATCTGGTGGGGCTGGACCCAATGTAAGTTTGCTGCTCCGTGCCCGAAAGCAGCGGAAGACCGACAATAACACGTCGCAGCTTTGGAACTGGAGGAGCTGCTGAGTGGCCGAGGCCGGTCCTTCCTCGCCTCGCCGGCGGCGCTGCCGTCAAATCGACGTGCCTCAACCGCTGCTGGCAGTTCGAATTACCGTCGCGAAAACCGAGCTACCCGTGAGAGGGTCGTATCGATGCCCCTATCAACAGGGCACACGGCTCGCCCCTGCGCAGCAGTGCGCACACTCACTCACGGGACAGATAGCCGTCCCTCGCCGTACAGATAGCCACTGCGTGCCTGGCTGTCAGAACCACCAACGCCGACGTCCTCTGCTTTGTCGAGCCTCGAATTAGCAACGGCGACTGGTTTGGCACGTGTCTCGTGTGAAGGGAGGCGGTGATTACTTCCTCCTGACAGCTTTCCCCGGCGTAGCCCCAGCCTGTGCATACAGGACATTTTCCTCGGTTAGTCTTTATCTTTTAAATTCTTGACGGTACACAATGGTCCGGGTGCCGAAGCTTTGCACTGGTGTGAAAAGCCGGCTGCTACTGCCCTGCTAGGCTTTGCACTGTGAAGAAAGGCAACCGTGTAAAAATGTGCCGTGTGGCCGTTGATGCTGCGCTGAGCTCACAGCTGAGAGAGAGACAGACAGACAGAGAGAGAGAGAGAGAGAGAGACAGAGAGAGATAGAGAGAGAGACAGAGAGAGACAGAGAGACACAGAGAGAGAGACACAGAGAGACAGGGAGAGAGAAATCGAGAGAGGGGAGTGAGAGAGAAATCGAGAGAGACAGAGAAGAGAGAGAGAGAGACACAGAGAGAGAGAGAGCCCAGGCTACTTGCCTGTGGTCGGCTGGTCTCATTATAGCAACGGTCAGGATTGTTATGAGGATAGCAGCTGCTGGAGTATCCAGTAGCTTGCTAATAAAACTTCTAGGGCTATTCAGGCACGATTTAATTGCCTGCTTAGCCATGCTAGGGAGCCCTGCCCACCGGATCGGCTGACAGTTTTATATTGTGGGACAGTTTTTGTCTCCCCCCACTCAATCTGGCTAGATTTGGCTGTAATCTGGCCTGACCAGGTCACCGAAAGATCTGCCCAAGTGTGCTTTTTTCAGCTAGCTTTGGTTTAGCAAGCATGCTTTGTGTTCTATCTCCACTGTGGCCATATTGCACGACCCGACCAGCCACCACAGTTGGTCATCTCAAAGCTTAGCACGTGGGCCAGCCGTCCACTTACACGGGGACGACAATTTAAAGCCGTAAATACACTGATGGATGGCCAAACTGATCTGGGTGTTTTGGGGACTGTCTCATGCCATGGCTGGCTAATGCTGCTGCAGAATTGTGTGGACCTGCCTTGCCCATGTCACAGATTGCCCATACTGCCCATGTTTCAGATCCACGGCAAACGCGACCACCAGCCTTGCTAATCGTGCTGTCTGCTCTCTTAGGTCATAATCCAGTTTGCCGGTAAAGAGATCCCCAAGAGTCCATTCAAGGTGAAGGTTGAAGGTGCTGCTGGCGATGCGACCAAGGTGCGGGCTGCTGGCCCAGGATTGGAACCCTCTGGCGTGCAGAATGAGAAGAAGACGTTCTTCGAAGTTTATGTGGAGGGTAAGCTGCTTGCAGAGTTTGGGTCTACGTGCGCACATGCTGCCGCCGCCGCGTTGGCAGCCTGTTAGGAATACCGCTGCTTGACTCACTTCGAGACGCCTCGGCTTCTCGAAGCAAAAACTTACCTTCGGCACGGTGCCTGTTGAAAAAAATATTAAAATATAGGGCGCCGGATCGGCGACCGAAGATGCGTTTCTTTTTTGCAGTATTGGCAGCAGAGTCTGGCATCGACAGCAGTCACGTGTTTTCTTTCTAGCAAGTTAAAAGTGACTAGAAAGAGATTGAATGATGGTAGATAGTTTTAGGAATGTCTGGTTATTGTTAGGGTTATATTAAAACCTTTCCAATAGACATCTTAAGCGCGGTGCCCGATAAGGCTCCGGCATTTTACCCCTCTTGGTCGTTGTAACTGAAAACTGAACTCGAGAGATATTGGTGGAGCTGTGATGATGGCGCATTAGGCACAAACCGGACGCTCTTCACGTTCTCGTTCAAATCCTGCATGCTTGGGCAAAAATCCTTTATTCACGCTGGAAACAGTAGTGAAAGCCGTGACGTCTCCTCTGCCCCTATGCAAAAGGAGGCCATTAAATCGGCTGGTATTTTATTTTATTTTTTATAGCAAGTGTCATCCTCTCACCCACTTCTCAGGAAAGGGTCCTCGTGTCCCAATCTCAATCATGGATTTCTTTTTTTATTCAGCTAAGAGCCGTCATCTTGCTCTGCTCGCTGCCTGACAGCAAATCGACGACTTTCTCTGTCTCCTCTGACGTTCCAACTTGAATGTCGGTGTCGATGCAATGCTCGACCGAGAGAACCGTAGCCTCAGCGATTTCAACGGCCTTCCTCGTCGGCGAATCGCCAGCTTCCTATAGCCGAAGGCAGGCTTCAGTAGCCGTTGTTGTCTGCGCAGATCAACGTAAGCGCTAGTGCTTTGCGCCTCGTTGCAGGAGCCGGCGTCGGCAATGTTGAGGTCGTGATAGTGGACCCGCAGGGTCGCAAGGATACCACTAAGCCTCGAGTCGCAAAGACCACAGAGACCACTTTCTACGTGGAGTACCTGCCGAAGGACGTGGGCCGATACACCGTGCACATTTACTTTGCCGGCAAGGAGATACCCGCCAGCCCATTCACCGTCGGCGTCGCTCAGCGTAAGCACGCACCCCCCCTGCTGCTGCTGCCACCGCCGGTGGCAGCTCTCACGGTGGTGCGGGGCCCTGTCACTGCTGCTGCCTGAGGCGTGGTGTATTCGATTGTGTGCCCGCTGATTCGCTGCTGCTGCCGCCACCGCATCTCTCCGCTTGCCCGCTTTGTGCATGCGGCATGCTCGATCGCACTTCGGGAAGGCCCGGCTCGTGCCGCGCTGCTGCGGCTGTCGCCGTTGCCTCTGCAGCAGTCGCAGCTGTCCATGTAAATTCGCAGCCGTCGACTCGAAGAAGTGCTATGCAACCGGCCGCGGCGTGCAGTCCAAGGGCGTGCGTGTCAAGGACATTGCCGACTTCAAAGTGCACACGGAGGGTGCCGGCGACGGGGAGCTGAAAGGATCGCTGGTGCTGCCGGGTAGGCGCTGCCTCGAGGTCGACCCGCAGATCGCGTGGGAGGGCCCGAAGCGGCACAGCAGCAGCAGCCGCCGCCACCGCAGCGGGTCGTCACCTGCGGCCGGATGCAGGCACGGCAGCGCTAGCTCTTCGTGCACGGGGATGAGTTCGCTCAATGCCGTAGCCGCTCAGAAAACGCCGAGGGACCGTTCTAGGTGGCAAAGAGGAGCCGATACGCTTCAAATCGGTCGCTCCGAACGTGTACGAGGCCGCGTACGTGCCTACTGTTGCTGGCGAGTACACGCTGAACGTGACCTACGGTGGAGGCCATATCACCAAGAGCCCTTTCAAGGTAACCGAGGCAGCCAGTTAGGGTGCACTGTAGTGAATGTTATGTAATGTATCTCTGTCTGTAACTCCGCAAAGCCGCAAAGACTGCATGGGTGTTAACGCATGAGAGTTTTGTATAGTGCACTCACAGCCTAAGCAGCTTTCGGTACGCATTCGGTAGCCAACAGACTTAGTCTCACGCAACAAAGAGAAAGTGGGAAGCATAGCAGAGTCAGGGGAGCAGTTGAGGTAGTGAGCAGCATAGAAGTAGCAGTTCAAGACGGCTGGAAAGGATGTGCCACAGTCGGCAGCAGGAGAGTAGTTGTCGTTGCGTAAGAATCGTGAAAGCGAGCTCCAAGGTTTCTCCAAGTGCATATCGGGGACGTGCAAACGAACTCCGGAGCTCAGTTGCTGGGGCTGATCCCTGGCTGTGGCTGTGGCGAACTCTCGGACTCTTACGCCTCCTCCAGCGCTCGCTCCGGCGTCGAATCGGCTGTTGGAAGTTGGTTTTCCGCCCGTAAATTAGCCCTGTAAGCCGACCCCCAACTTCGTTATCGGAAGTAGGAGTTTTCTAGCCTGTAACATTGACATCCTAACTCGACGGCAGGGACTTGGCCAGAAAAAGCCAGAAAATTCTCAAATCGTGACCTCCGGAGCCAGTCCGCCATTGGCAGGTGGCACAGCCCCGGGGAGGGAGGGGGCAGCTGGCCTGGACCCTGGCGGTCCTCTTGCTGACTCACCTCCCAGCCGGGTTGACAGATATGCTTATTCTTGCTCCACATGCTGTATAACGCCGCCACACACATGTGGGGCAACCCAAAGGCACGCGTTCGGCAAAATTCCACAGCCGCACTGCAATGCCACCTCGACTGTGAACGTGGCAGAAAAGTTGCGTTATCGCTCTTATAAAATTGCATCATTACTGTATAGCATTTAGTTTTAGTAGGTATTTATTTGCGAGTATCTATTACATGTTAAATTTGCTGCTACATGCTTGAGTGCCGACCACTTTACTTGGTCTGCTGGGCATTATTCGCGACACCTATTCGATCTGTTGCCATCGTCCTGAACCGGGTCGCCTGCTTACCTGCCCTCAGCTGCTATTCTCGTGACATGCAGGCTCCTGTCTGGGATTGCTCATCAGCCTTCATTGACCTTCAAAGGAGCAATAGAGCCAGAGCCCCGCATGCAGAGCCTCTCCTTCCTGTCTTTTCGCGGAAAGTCTCGTGCGTTCCTGCTGCCGCTGCTGCTGCTCTTGGCTTGCTCGCTGCCTGTTCCAAGGACCTCGATTCTCTTTCTGCACAAAGCCTACCACCGAATTAAAGTTTGTGTCGCGTTGAAGTTTTGTATTTCTAGCGTTAAGGCAAGACTGCTTGCCAGTTGGGAGGGGGACCTTGCAGGAAAACCTTGTCTCAGGAATCGAGCCTGCCGCTGCCGGTTTTCTGGTTCTGAGCTGAGTTTTCCGGTTCTTTGGAAGCGTGTGTATTGGGACGCCATCCCAGGAAAGCCTTAGCCGTGCCAAGCTATGTAATTGTCTATTCCGAGGTCGCAGTACAGGCAGCAGAGTGGAGCGAAATTCGAGCAATACGCGCTATCGAGCTCCGACCAATCATGCCCATGGGTATTGACGGACATATGCACCTCCACTAATATGGCCGACGGGATATGCCGGAGAGCTTCCAGGCTAAAATTCTCTGAGCCATGAGGGAGGCGCTCGAACATTTGCACGATGCATAACACTCATAGAGCTCTCAAAGTGTATACAATAGCTGTACCTAACTTCTTAATCGATTACAAATAGGCAAACTTCGGTTCCTTATGCATCTCCTGCTCCTGGCTGAGCATCAAAGCTTCAGTTACCGTGTCGTGCTTTGTAGATTTCACAGCAGTCGAGACCTTTTAGAAAGATCTCTGCTGGGATTGGTTGGGATTTGGTTGCTTCTCAGTCGCTGGTTATAAAAAAAATATAATAAGCACTAACCTCAGAAGTTAATCTCTTTCTGGGCACTTTACATATGCTGTAAAGGAAGCACGAGCAACTGGTTAGTTTAGCTTAGGCCTAGAAAGAGTTTATTGGTAGCCCTCTTAGATGCTTGTAAAACCTCGTACTTCAATAACTCTCTAGACAAACAATGGCAGCCCCAAACCAACCTGTAGAAACTGACTCAGCTTTCACACTCAATGTGCACAGTACCAGCCAGCGTGTCGAGCCCCCATCACAAAAGCCACCCACCCCGAGAAGCTAATCAAAGCTGCATGCTGCAGGCGCTGCCCGAAAAGCATCTAGGTCCTCTCTGTCACCGTGTTAGCCATTTCCGAGAACCTTTAGTAACCACTATGTTGGCACTGGCATTTCATTACCCAGGTCGCAGGTTCGGCAGCAGCGGGCAATCCCCTGTTGCTCACTGCAAGCGATGGTGATGGACATGGTGGGTCTTCTGCTGCTATATAAATAAAGCTCTTCGATCAGCTGACCTTAACTTTTTCTTTTATTACACGGGGAGGGGGCTGATAGAATGTACCTGGTGGCTTGTGCCTGGCTGGGTCGCTTGCCAGTCGACTCACGAGGTGGAGGACTAATGCTCCTCAGCCCCGCTCAGAGTGTGCTGCCAGCAGTGACATTTAAAGGCTCACCTCCGAAATGCAGCAATCTGCAAATCACTCCTCATACTAGAGCAATTTAGGATGCTGCTGGGAGGGCCTCCTTTTACAGCACGCATTAAGGGGTAATGTCAAGAAAGTACTTATAAAATTGGTCTGGCAATCGAATATTGGTTTAGGGTACCGTTCAAAAGGCAAGCCTGTTGGAAATGGTATCAGAAGTTTTGGTGACTTCAACATAAAAGAAAAAGTGATTATGCAAACCACGGCTGACCCGAAAAAGTGGAAGCAACACACACACACACACACACACACACACACACACACACACACACACACACACACACACACACACACATATTTAAAGAAAATTACCAATCTCTGCATAGTATTAATAATACATCTGAATAGAACCATCAGAGAACTGAATCTCTCTCTCTCTCTTTCTCTCTAAGGACTTTACAGATGCTGCATAGTGTAACAATGTACATGCATACGAAGGACGAATCACAAAGATCCACCAAATGCGGTGTAAAAAGGTGCGCTCAAGTTTTTTTTAAATGTAGACATGTCGTGACGTGCGTTGGGAGTGAGTTCCAGGCTCTGGGATAATAGGAACTATTCGTATGTGACTTGTACCCCAACTTGTTGAACCTTGGTAAATTGACGTACATGTGTGAAGCCTGTTAAGGTGCATGCCTGACTTGTAAACAGCATATTTGACATATGCTATCCAATAGATGGCCTAGAGGGGTTTTAATCAGGCGAGTGATTGGGTCAACCCGAGCCGGTGACAGAAGACTCGTAAAACAGTTTTCTGACCCAGTTCGGAATAGTTTTTGGGTCAATATCATGCTGAAACCGTTATTTATCTTCCAGATAACTCACGGCAGACATATTTTCCCATGTTCCAGGCACACGTCGGCATGCAAATTCTGGTTCATGCTGCCAGCAATTAAATGCACCGACCAGATGCCGGCACCGGAAACCCCAATTTTGCCCCTGCCTTGCCTAGATAGGCTCGGCTGGCTGATGCAGACTGCATTTCTCAATCACAACGAGGCGATATTTGCTCTTGTCACGCTAGCAGGCCTGGCACCAGTTTTTAACCATTCAGTTGGCCCTGAGCCCTTGGCTCTGATCGACTCAGATCTCAGGTCTCTGACGGCTCAGTGCTCGGTCTCCTCTCTTCATCCCCTGTCGTCGAAAGATGTTCTGGCGAGTCGACAGTTCACCGTTTGCCAGCCAGCTGCCCCCACTTTCGGTTTTTTCTGCTTCCCGTGAGAACAGCGTTATGAAGAAGAGATGACTTCTTGCATCTTAAACTCTCGGCTTGCTAAATGCACGTACTACATTGAATGGCCTTTTCATAATTTCGATGTAAACTTGTTAGCACACGCAGATCGCCCAAGCTCTCGGCAGTTGAGGGATTTTTCTCAGACGCTTCCCCTCAGCTGGATATTATTGCTCTTGCCTGCACTACATCTGCAGGCTGCCGGGGCACCAGTTTTTCGCCATCTCTCCTGCCTACTTGGGCTCCTCGCTAAAGCGTCCCCCTTTGCTTCCTCGGCGGCCGATTTGCTCGCAAAGAGCACGCTGCAGCTGCTTCGAAGCAGTCATGTTCTCTTCAACTTCGCTCTCCCTGTCTGTCAGTTTCTGGTTTGCCTCGACCACGGAAAGTCTCTCGGCCCTTCGCTCTGCTCTGGGCCGAGAGTGAGTCGTGCTGCCGTTTTTGCCGAGCGTGCCTGCCTGCCTGCCTGCCTGCACGGTGCCGTCCCTTGTCGAGCCTGCTATTTTCGCGAGAAAATAGCGAGATTCTCAGCTGCTGCCGTTGTGGATCCACCACATCACGTGGCAATCAATCATTTCGCGAGCTCTGTGGCTCTGATGCTCCATCCATCGATCACGATGTCATGGCGCTCGATCCGTCGAGGCTGCAGCCGCGCGCTCTCGGGCGATTCATTGAACGCATTTCTTGCCTCTCTGCTTTCGACAGATCAATATCGGAAAGCAAATTGTCAGCAATATTCGGGCCTACGGTCCGGGTCTTGAGGGAGGCATCGCCAACAAACCGGCCGACTTCGTTGTTGAAACGAACGGAGAAACGGGTTCCCTTGGCTTTGCAGTTGAAGGTTAGCACAGCGAAGGCTGCTGCTGCCCGGTGTTTGGCTCTGTCGCCGCCAGTCGTTTCAGTCAGTCGGCGGCCACGTTTGCTGCATGTGGCCTGCAGCAATTACGCCTGGACACCCTCGAGTCGCCGCCTTGTTTGGCCGAACTGTGGGTGTGACGTGAGCCTAGGCAGCTTTACGAAGTTGTCCCCCCCTCCAGTCCTCACGGTGGCTCGATGCACAAATTTTGTTTCCGCCTTTTCAAGGACCGTCGCAGGCAAAGATTGACTGCAAGGACAACGGCGACGGATCGGCGAACGTCTCCTATCTGCCCACGGTGCCTGGCGAGTATGCCGTTCACGTCCTGTGCAACAACGAGGACATTCCCAACTCGCCGTACATAGCTCAAATAGGCCCCGCCACGAAGGACTTCTTCCCCGAGAAGGTGCTGCGCAGCTGACGCTTTGTCGCCGCTACGCCACGCTGGCGCGGCTCGCCGGCATCATCTTGCCGCGCGAACCTGGCGGCGCGGCCGCGCTTGCCGCTTCACGCTGCTGCTGCAGTGCTGAGGCATCTCTCTCAGTTTTTTTCGCTCATTTATTCGCCCAAGTTTATTCTAGCGAGCGTGCCCGCTGTGTCATTTCCCCCCCTTTTTTCCATCGTGCCTATTTAATTCAGCCAGTCTCGTGCGTGCATTTCCGTCGGCCGCAGCCCAACGTCGCGCGCCGGCTGTAGACGCGTCAGGTGCACAGTTCGGCGAGCTTGAAGTGCTCGACATTTCCCCACATTGTGCAGGTTATCGCGAGCGGTCCTGGCCTGCAGCCCAAAGGGCCAGTGGTAGGCAAGCCGGCCCAGTTCACGATCGACACCGCTTCAGCCGGCCTCGCGCCTCTGCGCGTGGTCGGCCAGGATGCCGAGGGCCAGCCCATCGACGTGCAGCTGAAAGACAACAAGGACGGCACGTACACGTGCCAGTACACACCCAAGACCCCGACCAAGCACACGATATTTGTCACCTACGGCGGAGTCTGCGTGCCGAACAGCCCGTTCAGGGTAAGCCCTCGGATTGCGGTTGTTGGAGCTGCGCCTGCGCACGTGCGGCCGTTCTGCGGTCGCTTCCGGAGTGCTGATTTGCTTCCGGTCACGCTTCGCGCCTTCTGCTCGCGCCATGGCCAGCAGCGCTGGCTCTAGCACGAGCGCCTCGCATTCGCAGGTCGGAATCATCGAGGCGAGCCGCCCGGAGAAAGTACGTGTCTACGGCCCGGGCATCGAGAAGTCAGTCAAGTGCTTCCAGCCCAACCATTTCTTCGTCGACACCAAGGACGCCGGGCCCGGCGAAGTGGCCATCGCTCTCACCGACGACAGGGGTGCCGCCGTGCCTGTGAAAGCGACCGACAACGGCTCGGGCGTCTTCAGGTTCGTTGCAGCAGCGCATCTCTCAGTCAGCGTGAGACTGTGCTCGCGTCATCGCCATCACGTGGTTCTGCCCCAGGCCGGCTCAGTTCCATGCCGGCACGCGACCACGTATCCTTGCGGTGCATTTTCACTTCTTGCTTGTGCGTCGGCCTGCACGCACACTATCCACTCTTTCTCTTCCTCTTCACGCCTCGTGCTCCGAAGCAGCCTACCCGACGGGTACTGCTCAGTATGTACGCATCGTCTGCGCACAATACAGCTGCCGCCGCCACCTCCTCACCCGCAACGCGTCTGTTGGGGGCGGGGCATCGTTCATCGTTCGTCATCATGCGGCGCTCACGAACTCGAGCCTCTACAAGTGGTGACGTTACGCTGTTAACTTATTACCAAGGTCAGCACATGATCATTTGGTTCAGCACTCGCACACCCCAGTCTGAATGAATTCCAGCATTCGGTAGCTACCTTCATATGCTGCAATTTTGCCTTTACATGGTTTGGTAGCTTGCAAGCATGAGCTTGCATGTACATTTGAGTAAGGAAAACAGCACAAGTTACAGGCAGAAAATAAGGAACACTGTGTCCGCAGCTCACATCGCGCGACACGGATATACAAGGCGATATACACGGATAGACAGTTTTTTCGGGTACAGGTGATACCTCTAAAATGCAGGTGTATATGCTGCATTCAAGCTCTACCAGTGCAAGACAGGCAAAACCTAACTACCGTTTTATATATTATATATATATATATATATATATATATATTATACGTTATATATATATATATATAATATATATATATAGTTATATAATATATATATATAGATATATATATATATATATATATATATATATATATATATTATATATATATATATATATAATATATAGTTATGTTAATATATATATATATATATTATACAGTGTTTATATATATATTATATGATAAAATACACACAGTTTATAAAAATGTTTATAAAACGCATAGTATAGCATATTATTTATTAACACTAGTGTTAATTAGTGTTGTTTAGAAACACTGAATACCAAGCAGAAAAAATAAGGGGGAGGGGCAGCGGCTGCGCTCAACCCCAGCTTGACGGCCAGCCAGACCGACAGGGTACTTAGAGGGGTGGGGCATGCAGACTTTGGGCCGGATGTGGACAGCTGCCAGTCGTTTTCGGATGATGTGCCCTTCCAAATTGAGGCCCTTTCTCTCGGCTCTGTTGCTGCTGCCCGTCCGGCCAGACGGGGGTGCTTCTTGTTTCGAGCTGAATGCACGCTCCAGTACTGCAATGTAATTTCCTTGGGATGGTCAAGTACTGTGTAGATCTGACCGACGGTTCGACTGAGCTTGATGAGTGGTATACGTGTGCTCCTGCTCTGGAGTAGGATGATGGTTCTGCCATTCTGATTCAGTTAGGTCTTTTTTAAACTATTGGGTGATAAGAGAGTGACAACTGTTCTGACGTCGGTGTGAAATTTGAGGAGCCTCTCGTGTCAAAGTAACGGTAGTAAGCACTGGTCTTATGGGAGTGATCTGGACGTCTCACGGAGTCACCCATCTCTGTATGATGGATGCATGCTGCCGGCCTGTTAATGAGCATGTGCTGTTGACCGAGATCGAGGCACTCTGCATTCCTGTCTGGAGCCTGAGCATGTGAAGCCAAGCTAGGCTGCAACAGTCTGGGAGTCCTTGATAGCTTCTTAATGGGTGGATCCTCATGCTGCTGCTGTAATTAGATGCCCGTGTATTCGTCTGTGGAATCCCGGGGATGGTTAGCTGATACATTGAGCCCTCTGTACAAGCTGCACACTGTTCTCAATTAGATCTGGGCCTGCAGTCTGTTGCCAGTGAACCGTTATGGAGAAGAAGCAGACCTCTCGCTCCCCATCTATGTTATGTCTGTGCCCAGCCCCTGGGAAAAATACTGCCTATACACCGACCTCTCCAAGTCCGAAAGTCTCGATAGGCATTATTGCCAATGCGATGTTCTCGTGTTGATTTGAAACTGCTGCTGGCATCTGGAAGGGTGTGCTAAATCAGTATTTCACTCACTCGGTAGTCGCAGGGCAACTTACCCCGAGTCGTGCAAGTAGCTTCTATCCTTGTCAATAGGCATGCCGAAGCACGGCAGGTCTATGTGATTGGCGATCACACCGACAATAAACACTGCTTATTCAAGTCGAACCTCGAGGCAGACTCAGTAGGGGGATTGAAAGTTGTCCAAACGTTCTCTTCACACCCCTCTCGAAATAAGAGGGGCTGCCTTGCTTGATCGATGGACTAGGCATGTGTTTGCTCAGCTGACTGACTGACCTGGCTGAAGCACCGAGTCTGTAAGGGCTCGCACCCTTGTGCTGCCGTTACTGTTGCTGCCGCTCCTGCTCACCTCCTGCCTCCGGCTCCTTCTCCACGTCCTCCTCCTCTTCTTCCTCATCCATCAGCTGTTAGATATTAGGCTAACCTCTCAGACCGAGTTGGAGCAGTTGCTAGCAGGAAGGGGCCGGGGGAGGCAGAGAACTTATCTCCTGTCTGCAAGTCTGAAAGAACAAGTGCATGGAATCGTGGCGTTTGTTTCTCGCGGCGTTGGATAACAATAAAGATAATAATTATAAATCTTTTGTATAATCCCCTAAGAGAAAGAAAGCTCTATACAGGCTCTTTTCAACTCGTTGCAAGGGAAGCTACAACCCACAAGTAACGAGAAGCAAGGTATCCTGCTAAAGTCAGCTTGCAAGAGCACACAATAGATTAACAACTGCTGGCTTGTCTCCCCCCCCCCGTCTGGCAACACTCAATCAATCATGCACAGGTAAGCAAAGGACATGTTAAAAAGACAAGTCCACCTGGGTGCTATACAGAACAATGTCACTGCCAGCTACCTTTAGTCAGCACGTGCACAGTTTCAGTACGAACAACCGCGTGTAAGCACAATTTACTTGGACAGAGCAGAGCTGTTAAAGAACAGGTAGTTTTTCAGCTTCTTTATTAATGTTGTCAATCAAATCAGGAGATCACATGATGTCGACCTGTAGTGAGTTGCAAGCTTAGGGAGTGCAGTAACTGATAGCACGTCGTCGCAGCGATTTCAAGTCAGTAACGGGTACAAGCATTCGATCCGAGTCAGAGGAGCAAGTGGGTGTGTGTGGATGGGTGGGTGTGGGCAAAGTCGCCAGACAGCAGCAGGTAGCGGTGCTGTCGGGGGGGGGGGGCATTGATTGCGGTTTCGGCTAACGTTGCGATTTTGAGCAAGCATCTGGGCTTCTTGTTTTGTGGTGTGCGGGCAGGACGGAGCCCTGCAGCAGAATTGGCGGCAGCGCAGTATTAGCACGCTGTTGTCATCGCTGTGCAAGCCGGCAGCTTCTGGTCCATCTGCTTCAGGGTCGAGTACGAGCCGAAGTCCATCGGCGCAATGAAAGCCAACGTGTACTTCGCCGAGCAGGAGATACCTGCTAGCCCGTTCAAAGTGAGCGTCGAGCCGAATATCGACGTCAACAAGGTCAAGGTTGAGGGTTTGGAGCCGAGTAAGTGGCTAGCTCTTTTCATTGTCCATCTTCTTGCTGTAGCTCTTACGTAGTCCGGTCCCGGAGCAGCTGTCGTCACCACTCACTCACTCACTCACTCACTCTCTCTCTTGTCGCTGTCCGGCTACTCTTCCGCTCAGCCTCCCGAGCGGGCACGCCTGGCCGGCCGGCCGGCTGGCTGGTGACTTACGCCTTCTCTCACCGTCGCCCGAAATTCGTAGAGATACAGGTGAATAAAGAGCAGCGTTTCGCTGTTATCACGGGCGGTGCCGGCAAGGCGCCTGTGAGCGTCAACATCCGCTCCCCATCCGGCAAAGCGATAATGCCCATCGTGGAGGAGGTGCCGAACGGTCACGCCGGACGGTTCACGCTCACCGAGGTGGGCCCGCACGAGGTGAGCGTGTCGTTCGGCGGCCAGCCGGTGCCACGAAGCCCGTTCAAGGTGACGGCCGTAGCGGCCCCGGCTCCTCCTCCGCCTGCTCCTCAGCAGCCGATCGTCGAGCCCAAGGTGGCGCCGGCCGTAGCGCCGAAGCCGGCCCAGGCCAGCTTACCGGCGGAGCCACAGGCTGTCAAGTCGCCTCAGCAGGATGCAAGCAAGCAGCAGCAGCAGCTCCCCGCCGCCGAGAAGCCACTCGTTGCCGACAAGAGGCAGCAGCCGCAGCAGCAGCAGCAGCAGCAGGAGGTGCCCAAGGTGCCGAGCAACGCGTGCAAGGTCAAGGCCTACGGCGATGGCCTAGAGCGCGGCACGACGACGAAGCCTGCCGAGTTCACGATCGACACGCGCGAGGCCGGCCCAGGTGGCCTCGGCCTGACGATCGAGGGCCCAATCGAGGCGCGCATGGAAGCGCGCGACAATGGTGACGGCACGTGCCGCGTCTCCTACTATCCGACGGTGGCCGGCGACTATCGGATAGGCGTGTTCTACTGCAACGAGTCCATACCCAGCTCGCCCTGGGTGGCTCGCATCGAGCCCGGCAAGGTGCTCGACCTGAGCGGCGTCAAGGCCTCCGGGCCGGGATTGCAGAGCACCGGTACGCCCGGCCGACCGCAGCGGCCACCACGCGCATGGTCACGTGTGTGTCGGCGCATGGTCACGTGTGTGGCGGCACGTGTTCGTCGTCTGCACTGCATGGTGGATGTCTCTTCTTCTGCGCAAGTCGTCGACGTAGACGTCCATTTTCTGCTGCTGCTGCTGCTGGGTTGTGCAAGCTGGCTAGCTGGCCGGCATGCATCGTGCACAGCAGCCGCATGGTGTGTGCCCGCTGCTGCTGCTGCTGCTGCTGCTGCAGCTGCCGTGCTTTGTTCGAGCTCAGGACAAGCATGAGAACAGGAATGCGGCATCGTCTCTCGCTTAGCCCTCTCTCTCTCTCTCTCACACACACACACACACACACACACACACACACACACACACACACACACACACACACACACACACACACACTTGCTTTCTCTCTGCCTGTGCTGCACTGCAGCCGGCCGTGCACGTGTGGGGTCCGTGCGGCGCGCTTCGCTCACCGTTCTTCTGGCTAACGGGAGGGGGTAGGGAGCGTGGCTGCTGCTGCGTCGTCGACTCCGGTAGAGAGGGAGTTCGTGGCGGCAGCCATCCCACACACCGTGCAGAGGTTCTTGGAGAAGCGTCAGCTACTGCTGCGATGCGCGGATGGGATGGTAGTGCGGAGGTACACTAGCGGGCAAGCCAGCCACACCGGGACGCCGACGACACAGCCACGAGGAAGCTTGCCTGACTGAAGAAGAGCGCAGAAGGCAGCCGTGGACAGCCAGCGAGCGCTTCAGATAGCGAAGGCCACCGGATTGCAGATGTGGCTCGCTTGCCCTGGGTTCTTGATGGCCGGACTGCTGCACCAAGGCTTGTTCGTCGGCCAACTGCATGGTCGTGCTGGCTGTCGTGTGTGCTGCATGCACTTCCGGAAAAAAGAATGAGGCGGCATGCTAACGGCTCGATTTCACGGAATACGGTACCGCTCGCTGTGACGGCTACGACTGCGGGCGCCGACTGGGGAAGTGATGCTGCCAAGTCACGTCTGCTCCATTACTCGGCGTGTCTGCCGCTCGTTCGTGTCTGTCCGGCTCTGTCGAGCGTGTGCATGCGAATTTCCTTCTGTCGTCGCCACTCTGCCTGTGCACCGTCACTGCCGCAGCAATGCCTCGCTGTGAGCTGCGCTGAGCATGCTCTTTCTGCCGCGACCCCTTTGCGTACGCGCGCGGTGTGGGCGCGCGACTCACGTTCGTGGCGCCTGGCACGCTGGAGCTCTTCGCCATCAATTTCTAGCCTCTGTAGGGCGGTGGCAGCATCAGCAGATGCTGACGGCTGCTCGCTGTTGCAACTGCTTGGTGCTTTGGCGGCGAGCAGCGTGCGTCGCCGCTTCCGAAGCAGTCGTTGGCCTCGCGCAGGGTGGCACACTTTTTTTGCGGCGATTCTGCACGCTCGTCCTTCGTGTTGTGCGCACGCAGGCGTCTTCCTCGACTCGACCACCGACTTCACCGTGGACGCCAAGTCTGTGACGAGCACCGGCGAGGGCAAGGTCAGGGCCATCGTGACCGGACCGACCGGAACGAAGACGGACACAACGGTGGTGAGCGCCGGCGACGGCACGTACAGTGTATCCTACCTGCCCTACGAGCAGGGCGCGCACAGCATCGACGTCACGTACGAGGGCCTGACCATACCCAAGAGTCCTTTCCCGGTCAAGGTTGTGCCCGGAAACGACCCGTCTCGAGTGAAGGCCAACGGATCGGGTAGGTTCCAGGTTCCTGCAGAGTGACGTTTGCACGGCAGCTGGCTTTTCGGATGTGGGCCGGGTTTTTTTGGAGCGTTGCATGTGCCTATCGTGTTCTGTTTTTGAGTGTTAGCGCCGGCTGTTCTTAAAGGCTGCTGTTTGGTTCCGCTATAGCCACTGTACTGTTTCTGGTGCTAGGTCTCATATTAATTGTCCAAGAACGAATATAATTCTCAGTTTAAAAATTAGGGAAAGTAATTTGTGCTGCCTTGATTACAAGTATGGGGGGCATTGCGCCATAACCTTGGACTACTGAGGCCGAGACATTTTGGCCTGGAGACAGTTTGCTGCAGACAGCCCTGTTATCGTCGATCTTATTACATTTGATTGGCAAAGACATCTCACCACCCTCCATCGGGATTTGGTCGGAAGACCGGGCAGAGCAATCTCTGTGGCACTACCTTCTCATGGCCAACCGGACCACCGACCTAGGTGACTCTAAAAACAGCAACTGTAGGCTCTAGCATCAAATTAGGTCACGGTTGCATTTCTGCTTGATGCTCCCATGGAGCCGGCTAGCATACTTGGAAAGAGATCGATCGCTCAGTGTGTGCGTGTATCCTCTGTGCACTGTAATGTCGCGATTAAGCAGTTCAAATCATCTATTCGTACCAGTACTCGTTGCGCCAGCATACTCTTCGTAGGTCAGGTTCGTGGGGGTGATGCTGGTCGAATCTGCAGGCGATCGCTTGGGCGGAAGCCAGCACAATCATGGAAAATATTCTTTGCAAAACAAAGTGCTTCTGCTGAACTGGTATAGCAAAAAGCCAAACCCTCATGCTGAATAATGAAAGCCCTCTAGCCTCGTGCCATCCGGTCGAGACTGCACCTTATTTGATGGACCGTGGGATGGTGGTAGTTCCACTGGTAGCACGCCCCGGTTTATCGTGCTCATTGTGGAGAGTGGCTGCTGTTGCCGCCCCGCTGCCATCTCTCTTTGCTTAGCATCCACGCGACAGCTCAAAGTAGACATCTGAGACAAAGTAGACGCTTCGACTGCATCTGCGTGGCAGAACGAGTGAGCGCTGCCACATTGACCTTGAGCTCCCCGTGTGCCCGGCTTCCGGTGGCTGCGCTCGCACGAGCGCCTGCAGAGTGCACGCTCAGTGCTGCGTGCTTGCTTGCAGGACTGACTAAGGGCTACACCAACCAGCCGCAGACGTTCACCGTGTCGACGCGCGGTGCCGGCCAGGGCAACCTGGGCATTGCAGTCGAAGGCCCGTCCAAGGCCGAGGTTCAGTGCGAGGATAATCACGACGGCACATGCACAGTGACCTACGTGCCCACCAAGGCTGGCCCGTACGACGTGGCGGTCAAGTTTGCCGACAAACACGTGCCCGGTAGGTGGAGCCACGTGTGCACACCTTTTGTATGACGAATCGCCCTCTCCGCTCAGCACTGGTCGTGGTGCAGGTAGCGAAAACCCCAAGGTTTGAGGCCGTGAAATGGTGTGTGTGCGTGCATACGTGTGTGTGCGCGTGTGCATGTGTGTGTGTGTGCATGTGTTTCTGTGATTGCCATGTGGAGGGAGGCGAAGTGGCGTGCCTGGCTTTTTCTGTGAGCTGTTGCCCTGAGCCAAACCCCATCAACCGTCGTCTGCATATTCGTGCAAGGACTCAGCCAACGCTTCTGCTTGGGAACCAGGCCAGGTTTTTTATGGACAGACTTTGAATTTACGAAATGCCGCTGCCTTTGCATGCCGCTCCCCTGTAGTCGATGAGCTGGCGAGTTTTTTCTTGTCACAAATCCCTCAGCACCGTACAAGCATCGCCCTGCTCTGCCAACCAACCGAGCGCAAATATTTTCGACGATTCTCCCAAAAAGCGGGAGCGGAGATTTGACAGGATTTGTGCTCTGCTGTAGTAGCCGGAGGGACCGTTGAGGAACTGAGTTTTCTGCGGAAGATGTGAACGTTTTTCAGCTTTGCCAGCGCAGTTCCTAGTTTGGTGATGACGAATTTACTGTTTCTCGCCGACTGATGTTGGTCGTTAAGTGGGCCTGCTTAAGCCTGCTTGCCTTACAATGGCTGACCCAGAGAAAAACCGAAAAGAATCACAGTATCACCTAGCTTTGAAATGCCACGCAAAGTTTGCCAGCCAAAGGTTGAGTGCACTTTATCTTGACAACCGACCACAGCCGCGTGTCTGGCTTGTAGTCATTCATTAGGCTGCCAGCTAGAATTGAAGGTGAGTATCCGGTGAGCTCTCCCCCACATGCACTTTGCACTCATGCCTGCCACAAAGATTAGGTCGAGCTGAGTTCCTGCTTGACGGGTAGCCCGTCGAAATTAAAGGGGAAATACGCGACCTGGCAGCTGCGGAAATGTTTCGGACTGTCGCGAGCGACTCCACCAACGTGCGATGCCGATTCTTCCGAGCTCTGCTTCCGGACCGACAGGAGGATTGGGTTGTTGCTGAATTCAGCCAGCTGGTGCAGCGGCAGCATGCTGTGGACGACGACTGGCTTCGCTAGGCTCTAGTAGCCACTCTGGAGTAGCTACTCTGGCTCAGGGGCACTGGTTAGGAGGACCCCAGGTTAGTAGAGTCAATCGTGCACAGGAAGCACACGGTGCCAAAAAGACAAGAATTATGCCGCAGCCCTCCCCATCCGGGAAAGCTGAGAGGAACAGATGTTTGGCTATCTTACTTAAACTTAAAATCATTGCAAAGTCAATGCAGGTGATGGCAGAGTCTGAAGCTAGTTCCAGGCTTTCGGTGAACAAGTGAACTTATGAACAAAAGAACTTAAGAACATAAGAACTGAGGCTGCAATCGCCAGAAGATTTGAAATCTTGCGGCGATTACATTGAATTTGGTGCAAACAACCTTGATACGCTTGGAATCAGAGGAGAGGGTGGTGCAAGAGTAATAATAATAATAATGCACTTGATAAAGCGCCCTCAGAAAACTCAATCTCTTTCTAGGCGCTTTACATTTGCTAGTACACTGGAAGAGCAGAGAGATTGGATAGGTGGGCAAGCAAAAGCAGGGCCCTGTAGGCCAGACTCGAGGTTGAAGTCGATATGTCACTTGATTAGGAGCCAGTGAAGCTCAGCCAGAAGCAGTGTGAAGTGGCAGCTATTCTGTTGACGACAGGCCAGCCGAGCTGGTGAGTTGAGCACCAGTTTCGGACGATTAGGGACACTGGCCAGGGAGTCCTGAATAAAGGGGCTTGCAGAAATCGAGACGAAAAGTCACAATCGCATGAACTATTTTGGCTGTCGTACTTTTGTCCTCGCTTGCTTTGGCAATGGTCCTCGGGTGAATGTAGGCCGGCTTGACAGTGAAACTAATATGTCCATCTAATTACAAGTCGTTATGGAGCGGCATGCTCAAATTGCGGTGAGGTCCTCACTCGCTAGATTAACCAATCTCGAGGTTGAGGTCTTGCCACTTGAGCATAACACGAGGTTTGCTCATAACTATTAGACAGGTCTTATCATTGTTAAAGCTTCAGGAAGTTGATGGCTATCCAAGTGGGAGTGTCATTGATGCAGGCTGAATGGGAATTATGTGGATGCTGAGCAAGGTTAGAAGGGTTGCAAGATAAATAGGGCTGAATGCCATCAGCATACAACTAGAAAGTCACGATTGTGTTTGGCATAATAACATCTGACAGGGAGGGAATGGATAGTGTGAAGAAACGGATTTAAGATCGAACCCTGAGGTATCCCATACTTAAAGGGCTCGCTAGATGATCGATCAGCCGTTAGATCGATGCTCTTACACCTGCACTGAGGTGAGGCTTAATCCAATTTAGCAGTGTGCTGTGGGGGTGAGGTGCTCCATAAGGATCTGATGGTTAATTGTGTCAAATGCTGATGAAAGATTGAGGAGAACTAGCAGAGAAGCCCTCAGCTGATTAGCACTGTGCATAGCATCATTTTAAACATGCAGCTGAATGTTTAGCCCTATATACCGATGTGAACTTGCTAGCAAGATCTGATGACTAATGTAAGCATTTAGCTGCTAGGCCACCACTTGCTCAAGTGTCTGGGATGAGAATGGCAGAAGGGAGAGTGGACGTTTCGTTTCGTACCTTTGTTCTAGGGTCGGCTTTTTACGAGCGGCCACACAGCAGCTGTTTTCAGTGATGAAATGGCTTCATCGGTAACCGTGTAGATCATCTTTTAATTATTTTTATGATTGGGGAGTAGCAGGTCTATACACCTCACAAGGAAAAGTGCTGGTGTAGGGTTTGGAGGACTGGTGGTCTTTTGTAGCCCGGAAGTCGATTTGTGTGACAAATTTTGTGACAAGCCGAGCAGAGATGGGAGTGAAGGAGGTGAGAAAGGAAGATCGGGGTAGGGTGATATGGGGCGGCAATCAGAAGTGGTAGGGATATCAGTGTGAGGGACTTATTCTTTCTGTCTTACCTCCACAGAGTTTGGAGAACTGCTCTGCTCTAAGTGTCGATTGGGATCACTGGACGGTATGCTTGTTTGAGTGCGCAGTTAAGAAGCTGGTCGGCAGTGGACATTTTAACTTGGTTGGGTCATTGATCCGTGATTCCACTGTTTCTATATGAAGTTGGAAATAAGCCATAGCTTAAATTGGTTGATGTGACCTGCAGCACTGCTCAAATGCAAGTACGCCAGCAGACAGTGGGTCCCTACTTTTTGGATGTTTTTTTCTAAGCACTCGTTGCTGCTTTTATGTCAGCCTTCAACCAAAGGGCGTCTTGGCTGACGGCAGACCTGTCACCTTGACGGAGGTTTAAACTAATCAAGTGTGTTGCAGCCCCATCATAACAAGGCAAGAAGATCGGCACGAGAGTCTAGCAGAAGCGCCCAGGTTTGCTGCGTACAGCATCACTGTCGAGAGACTTGAGGTTTCTTGACTCGAACGTAATTTCGATTCCGAAACAGATACACATTCCAGAGCGAGAATGAAATCCTCACATGCTTAGGTGTGCAGTAAGTTATGGCGATTGGGACCGACAGGGTGCAATCTCAGGTAAAAATATGATATATGATGTAGCCTTTTATATGTGTAAGGGCTCGAAAGGGAGCATGACAGCAGATGGACTCAGATGGTGAACGTCCGTTGGAATTCATCGGATGGGCCATCAAAATATACGTCGAAATCGTCCCCAAAAAAAGCAAGCACGATCGGTCGCCAGCAAAAGAAGTCTCCTCTCGCCCTTCGTTATGCCCAGTGATAGGTGATGGGCTGAGACCCCTCTACCACACCTCCAACTTGCCTGATGTTCTTTTAGCCAAGCGGACCGGTGCTTCTAGGTTCCCAGTGCATTGGCGTTCTCCGACAGTTTGCAGGCCTGCATTTTGCCTTTTTTTCATTCTTCAGGGAGCCCGTTCCACGTCCCGATCGAGGACATCGTCGATCCGAGCAAGTGTCGTGCCTACGGGCCTGGCCTGAACCCAGAGGGCGTGCGTGCCACGCTTCCGGCCTCGTTCACCGTCGACTGCACGGAAGCCGGTGACGCACCGCTGGAAGTGGCATACGACGATGGCCACGGCGGTCCTCGCCGACCTGCCGAGATCAAGAAGGTTCAAGACGGTCTCTACCAAGCCACTTACTATCCAGCCGAGAAGGGCCAGGCCAACGTCCAGGTCCTCTACGCCGGTCAGCACGTGCCTGGAAGGTACGCACTGCCGTTTATAGTCAGAGCAGCTGTCGCCATCAATGATGCTCTTGTAGTCGCCAATTTCTGTCGACCCTTTTTACTGCCAGCCTCATTTATCGTTGCACCTGCCGTGCTTGAACCGACCCGACATGACTAAAGCAGACTGTCCCACTATGACTCCTCCCCTCCTCCTGCCGCTGGCTGCCTAATAGACTAGCCCTGGACTCACAACCTGAATGAGTGCCTTCCTTATCTTGCCCGCAGCCCGTTCAAGCAGAAAGTGCTGCCATCTCACGATGCCAGCCGAGTGCGCGTGGCCGGCGACGGAGTCAAGGACGCCGTTCCTGCCAGCCTGCCCACGTCGTTCGTCGTCGATACGAAGGATGCCGGAGTCGCCGACGTCTCGGTGGCCGTGCAGGTTTGTTGCACCGAAGCAGCAGCAGCGTCTCAGCAGCAGTGCCTGCCGCTGGCTTGCTGCTGGCGGACGCCTCTGGGCCTCTGCCACGGCTTCCGCTCGGCTGCGGCCTCGCTCGGCGGCCGAGCTGCCGACCGTTCGTCGCTCCATTTGGGCAGCGGTGCCACGAGCGTAGCGTTCGTGAGCAATTGCCCGCACAATTCTTGCCCCCCCCCACCGCTCGTTCAGGCACCCGACGGAAGCCAGCTCAGACCGCTAGTGCACGATAACCTGGACGGCACCGTCACGGTGAGCTACACGCCAGAGGATGTCGGCAAGTACCAGGCAAAGGTCAAGTTTGGTGGAGAGCCTGTGCCCGGCTCACCGTTCACGGTGACTGCCGTGCCGAGCGGTGACGCTAGCAAGTGCCGAGTTAAAGGTATGCCTAGTGGCCGCAGCCTTGCCCGCAGCGGCTGCCACAGTGCGTCACCTGGCCAGTAGGGCTGTTTGAAGAATGAAAGAGAAATGCGGCAGAAACGTAGTCGGTACACTGTCCCTCGGTCCACACTCCCCCTAGTCGGTACACTGCGGGCCAACCACCGTGCTCGCTACTGGCTGGTGGTTGGTGTCAGTGTTTGTGCATGGGAATATGCATATTTCTCTCCATAATGCGGCGCTGACTTGGCGGACGAGATGCTGGCGAGTTTATGTAGCCCTCTCGACGTGGAAGCAGTTTGTGGTGCAGCCGTGTGTCGACCACCGGACATCTTCCTCTCACTCAACAAAGAGAAAGTGAGAAGTATGGCTGATTAGCTAAGGCAGTCAATAAGAGTGAGTTACTTGGAAGCAGCAGAGCAGGACAACCGGAAAGTGTGTGTCTCGAGACGGCAGCAGGACAAAAGGCGTCGTTGCTCGTGAATTGCGGAAGTCAGCTTCTCCTCCTGGGGCCTCGGTGCAGCAGCAGCAAGACCTTCTGTCGCCCACAGTGCGCACACGTGAAAGACCCCACTCTCCTGTCTGTCTGTCTGTCTGTCTGTCTGTCTGTCTGTCTGTCTGTCTGTCTGTCTGTCTGTCTGTCTGTCTGTCTGTCTGTCTGTCTGTCTGTCTGTCTGTCTGTCTGTCTGTCTGTCTGTCTGTCTGTCTGTCTGTCTGTCTGTCTGTCTGTCTGTCTGTCTCTCTCTCTCTCTCTCTCTCTCTCTCTCTCTCTCTCTCTCTCTCTCTCTCTCTCTCTCTCTCTCTCTCTCTCTCTCTCTCTGTGTCTCTCTCACTCTCTCCGCCTCCCTCTGTCTCTCTCTCCTCTGTCTCTCTCTGTGTCTCTCTCACTCTCTCACTCTCTCACTCTCTCTCTCTCTCACTCACTCACTCACTCACTCTCACTCTCACTCTCACTCTCTCTCTCTCTCTCTCTCTCTCTCTCTCTCTCTCTCTCTCTCTCTCTCTCTCTCTCTCTCTCTCTCTCTCTCTCTCTCTCTCCCAGTGGGTGTCCTTTAAGAAGGGCTCTGCAGCAGATGCTCCCCATGACCATCTAGAATCCGGCTGTCATTACGCTCGTCTCGTCACAGGCTCACCGTTTGCGATACCTGTTTGGAGTTGTGGTAGAGCACCTGTGCCTTTGACGACCCACCGCCTCCTCTTTGGTGGGGGCGCGACAACTCCTTCCCAAGCTTGCTTCCGGAGATTGTGAAATCTCGGGCGCGTAAGCCTTGCACGGCAACGTCGCACTCCGAGCTATGGCAGCGCTGCCTGCCATCGCTCGGCACCTGCGTCGTCGTTGGCGGCCTCCTCTTTGTACGAGACCCGCTCTGACGGCAACCGATGCTCTGCAGATGATCCACCAAAGAAGAAAGTGGTGGTCGGAGAGGAATGCGTGATCACCGTCAACACGGCGGCTGCCGGCAAAGGCAACGTGACCTGCCGCATCCGCACGCCGACCGACACGGATGCCGACATCGACATTGAGGACAATGGCGACGGTACCGTGAGCATACACTACACTCCAAGGACGCCCGGTGAGTGTCCGTGCGAAGCGCCGGCTGCGCCCGTCGGCTCGTCCTGCCTCGCTCCGTGGCAAGTGCAGAGCTGGCCTCTGTCCTTCGGAGCAGGCCTCACACGTCGGGTTGGCGTACTACCTCGCATCGCTCGGCCCACCGACTAACGTTGGCGCTGCCACGTTGTTTGCAGGCGCCTACCAGATCAGCATCAAGTTTGGCGGCGTGACCATCCCCAACGGCGATTACACCGTGCAGGTAGCTGCGATTGACGAAAGCGCTGCTGGCTGCAGCTGAGCCTGCCAGCGAAGCCCACTTCTGGCGCATCCCGTGACGTCATACAGTTGTCTGCGTGTGTTTGTGCGCTCGCTCGCGCGCATGATGACCTGTCTTCGAGTGTCACGTGTGCTCTCGCTCATCTGCCGTGTTGTCTCAGTTCGGCGGCCTGCGTTCGTCTCTCGAGTCTGCTTGCTTCATCCCGCGAGTCTTGTCTGCCGCTCGAGTCCTTTGTGTCAGTGTCGTCCACCCAGCTTACGTTTTGCAGGCCGTGCCTGCCGAGGATTTCGTGGACGAGGTAACTTCCGTGCGCTCAGCCGCCGCCGCTTTTGTCATTGCAGCTGCCGCTCAACTCGCTCAGCCACGCGGGTGCCTGCCCTCCCCTCCCCTCCCCCCACTCATAATAATAATAATAATAATAATATTGCACTTGATAAAGCGCCCTCAGAGAACTTAATCTCTTTCTAGGCGCTTTACATTTGCTGCAAAGTGATACGCAATAGAATAGTAAGTAAAATCATGCTTGAAAAACAAACAAAATGAATAACATGGTTAGGGGTTACATGCACTGGGTCAGCATGCAAATGTGGTTAGTGGCAGCATGAACAGTGTCAGCACGCATAAGCACATCGAGGACGAATCACAAGGACCCACTAAATGCTGTCCTAAATAGGTATGTTTTTAAGTTTCTTTTAAATGTGGTCAGGTCAGGGGATGTTCTGATGCAGGTCGGGAGGGAGTTCCAGGCTGTGGGAGCATACGAGCTAAATGCACGGTCTCCAAAGGATTTAAGGTTTGTACGAGGTATTTCTAGACTGTTGGATTCCGAAAAGCGAGTGGTACGATGCTTTGCCTGATGGGGTAGTATCTCTGAAAGATAGGCTGGAGCCATAGAATGAAGAGACCTAAAAGTGAGCGACAAAACCTTGAAGTCAATCCGTTGCTTGACTGGTAACCAGTGCAACTCATGTGGCCTGGGCGCCGCCAGTGCCTAGTCGGCCTGCTGTTTTTATTCTGCTTCGTCGTCGCTTGTGCGATCTAGTGTGGGCGCATCGTCGGGCCGGTTGCAGTGCCCTAGCTAGGGCGCTGCACGCATGCACGCAGTGCTCGCTGTCAGCCGATCCGCAGATTGTGTTTATACTCATACTTTGTGTGTGGCAGGGCCAAATTGCAGCCAGCCAAGTGAATGGCTTCCACGCGGCGCCAAAGGGCAACGTCTTCCATCCGGTGGACTTTGTCATCCCCGTCGGCCCCGTGTTCAACCTCGTCGAAGCCCAGATCCACTCCCCGTCGGGCCACGTCAGCCAGCCGGAAATCGTGGACAATGGCGACGGCAGTGTGACGATCAAGTTCCAGCCGACGGAGACCGGCTTGCACCAGCTGCACGTGAGCTATAACGGCCGTCCCATTGAAGGTGCGTGCCGCGTCAGGCAGCCGCCGATGGCCCAGCGGTCCGGCGGTGGCCGGTCGTCGTCTGCCGCCGTCCTGGCGGGCGACTCCTAGCGTGTTTCTCTTTCCTCCGGTTTTCCGTGCAAGGTCCAAGTGTCATGCTTTGCCTGCTGTATAGCTGCGGCCGTAGGCTTGCTCAATGTCATTGAAATCTTTAGGAGCTGGTGAACGGTTCACAGGTTGGTCGTGTGCCTCTTGAGCGCTACCGTCCACCATCATGGCAGCCCAGTTGGTTTTTGCTGAGCGCTGCTGCGCTTGGTGCTTGCCCGGGCATGCCCGTGCCCGTGCATTCAACACCCGCCGTGCTGCAGCATGGTCACTGCGCGATGCATGCAAACTGCGTCCATAGAGACTTAGTGGATTTTAGGGTGGAAAAAAATCCTAGCTGATTAAACAGCCTCTTTTTGTATAGCGACAGAAGAGCCTTTACGGCTATCACCACCGCTTGCAGTGGCGATAAAGAATCGCCCACCACAGGAATCGATCCCACGACCTCGGGACCGAGGTCGTGAAAGCAACCTAGTGTGCCATCACGGCTCATCTTGAGCAGCTTTTGTTACCCATACGGTAGCCAACAGGCTCCAACTTGCACAAAAAATAAGAGAAATTGTGAAGAATTGCTGACTGCGCAGCCCATTCAAGGTAGTGAATGCAGCGTGAATGTGGCAGCACAGGACGGCTTCAAAAGATGCACCAGAGACGGTATGAGGAAAGGGGGATGTCTTTGTTTAGGAATTGTGGAAGTGAACCCCACTGTCTATGAGCAACCAGTGTCAGAATGCGTGCGTATCGATGCAAGTAGGCAGATGTGCACGTGCATTGCAGGCAGTCGTGTGTGTGTGTGTGTGCGTGCGTGTGAGTGCACTCGCACATATGTGTGTTCATGAGCATACATACACGCACTCATACATGTGTTGGGCTGCATGCTTGCCAGTGAGTGTCAGGGTACCCGTCATCACTTTCACTCTCCTTGTCTGTCTGTCTGTCTGTCTGTCTGTCTGTCTGTCTGTCTGTCTGTCTGTCTGTCTGTCTGTCTGTCTGTCTGTCTGTCTGTCTCTCTCTCTCTCTCTCTCTCTCTCTCTCCATCTGGCAGCTTGCATAGCTGGTTTATCGAGCAACGTTAGAGCGATGCCAAGACTTTTACTTGTAAGTGTCGACAGGTAGCCCATTATGCTGCAGTTGCTGAGATCAGATCCATCTCCTATGCTCTTTGCTCAGCCTCTGTGTCAAGGTTTGCTGGCATGTCAGTTGTCTTTTAAGCTCAGATAGGTTCCTTCCCCTGGGCAGCCACACGGGGCGTCCACTGCAGCAAAGCTGGCCACCACCCCCTCCCCAGCACCAGTTTCGTCCATTCCCTTTCCTGAGGTCACCATCCCCACATTCGGCGTGCAGCTCGACCCACTCGAGCTTTCACGATGGCTCATTCATTCTTCGTCGTCATGCTCCTAATGTCCGACCCGCTCGGTGCCTGTGCATGTGTGGAGCTTGGACCATGCTAAATTCCCTGGCCGGACACCCGGTCTGTAATCTGTAGCTAAGCTGCATCATTCGGTTTCGCCTACTCGCATTCGAGCCATGTGGAGCACGGTTCACATGCACACACGCACACCCCGCGCAGCGGCTGTGCCGATATTCTCCAACGATATTCTGTTAAAGTAGACGGTCAGCCTGCAACGACTCCTCCAATGGATCCTGGCTGGGCTGCTTGTGAAAGCATGCTATTTCAAGCAAGCCACGACGAACCATTACTGGCCGCCCCCTCCCTCCCTCCCTCCCTCTGCACCTGGTGATGATTGCCTGTTCATAGCTGTTATTCTCATCATCACGGGTGAGATTACCAGCGAGGCTTGTTTTTCCCTGTTTTGTGCCGAGGGCCCTACTAGAGTAAGAAAAACCACGTGGGCTGCTGCTGCTTCGAGCAAAGCTATGCCTAATCGTTCAGGACTGCCTGAGAATAGCAGCAAGCCCTTGTTTTCGATGGATGCTGAGGCAGCTACCCAATGCCCTTTAAGGCAAGAGAGCATCTGGGTAACCGGATATGCTAGTGCCTTTGCTTGGTGTGCTACAGCTATGAGAAGATCAGCAGATTGCACCTGCCTCTGCAGTCGTAATCATCATTGCCATGTTCTCTCATGTCGAACAATATACTCTGTATAGTTTGTCGGTTGTCGACTTATCAGATTTGCTCCTCCTGCATGCAGAGCTGCTAGTGCAGCAAGCCTCTCTGACCCGCCCCCTACTGCTTATATGTGACTGTCAGCTATTGCAGACTCGTTCGTGTATTCGTCAGCCAGTGCTGGCACTTGCAAAGACGCGCGACGCGCCGTTCACATCCGACCACCAACGTTCCCATTCCGGGGAGGGTAGCTGCAAGGGTTGCTGCCGCCTCTATGCCAGCGCTATGCCGCCAACGGATCCTTTCGTGTTGGGCATGCGCTGCTCCCATCTTCATTCCTGCTTGCCGTCGGCTTGCGGTGCAGCGTTCTTGCCTCGTGCTCCTGGTTTTTTTCCACTGCTCCTTCCTCTCAGCGAACTGCCTCCTGCCGCCGTGTTGCCCGAGCGGTGCAACGTCTCCTCCTTTGTCAGGCTTCTCTTCCCCCCCCCCCGTGCGTGTCAATCGTTGGCGTCGTGAGCCCGGCGTGGAATGTTATCCTCGTCTGGACTCGTTACTGACTGGTTGGTCTGGTTGCCTCCTTCATGGCGGATGCTGCCGCTCCGCCCGTTGCTGCTGCTGCTTCTCGGCAAAGCGTGCCGATGTGGCCGAATCCATCCTCTCTCCGCCCCCGCTGTCCGGCGGCACGTCGACATCTTCTGCACATCAGCGAGCGAGCGCTCTAATCGCTTAGGGATCGTTTGAACTATTTTTTGTCGCGTTCCTTTCGCTTGCTCGGTCGCTGCAAGCGAGTGCATGCGGAGGCGAGCGGTGGCTAGCGTGGGTGCGGCCAGTCACCGGTGGTCGCTCGCTTTGCAGGCAGCCCGTACGACTTTTTCGTTGACTCGATCAACAGCGCCTCGGTCACGGCCTACGGACCCGGCCTCAGCTACGGTATTGCCGGCCAGCCGTGCACGTTCACCATTGACACGAAGAACGCCGGAGCAGGTACGCAGCTGCCATCTTCTATGTTGCAGCGTGGCTCTTCCAAGAGCCACACTGCAACACCGAGGCTTGCCCGACCGACCTTCGTCACCGTCGAAATCTCACAGCTTGCGATGTGTCTGGGTGGCTCACTGGAAACAGTGCACCGTACATTAGCTAGGGCTTGCCACTAGATGCGCTCTGTTCACTTGGCTGGTTGATCCCCGGCCATTGCCCGGGTGCCCGTTAAGAACTGTCGTCGGCATAAGCGCAATTGTGCAGGCTGACTGGGCTTTGGTCCTATGTGTGTTTCAGTGGTGGTTGATTGTCGGAGTGAGGGAACTGGAGCGATTTCGGTGTCCTCGAGCAGGCAGGGGTAGAGAAACAGGATCGGAGCAGCATTACACAGGGCCACTCCCATGGGTTAACTCCTTCTCGGTACTCACGTGGGTGTGTGCGTGCGTGCATGTGTGCGCCCCTAGATTGCACTTCTTAGAAGTCTCTGTTGGCATGGATGCAGCTGCTGCATAAGCCTTCGGATGGTGGATGCGAGGGAACCCCTGCGATGAAAGCAGTCAGTTGGGTGAACACACAGGTTTATCGACTAAAAGAAGACTTGGCCACGCACACTGCATTCCATAGCCCCAGAAGGAAACCGAAATTGCCTGGGGGGAAGGAGCCATCAGGACACATCCACCCCTCGCCCACTCCGGACCAAGGCTCTCAGGGGGTCTAGCAGAGGAAGGTGTTACTTGACTCTAAGCACCTCATCGTGGCCTTCTTGCGATTGGCTGTCTGCCTTTGGCAAGGTCCGAGTGTGGCTCATTCTATCGGCTCGAACTGGCTCAATCCGGCTAGATCCTGTTCTCTCTCGGCTGGCCATGTGCCTGAGAGAACAGGCTTCGTTTGCCACTCTCGAGTGAAGGAATCTCGTCATCTCGCTTCGAGGCAATTTTGCTTTGGCACGATGCACTCGGATAGCGTTGAGCTGGATAGGGTGTTGCAGTCACTGCAAATGCAGCAGCTAGGCATTCCTAGAGGCTAGGTATCATGCCCCCACCCCTGGCCGTGAGCCACGGTAATCCTGGTTAATGCCCGTAAGACAGTCACTCAAAATGCTAAGCTGCATCTGGTGTAGGAGCATTTTCATTTGCAGGAACTTGCCCTGCACTCATTTCGCACTGGACAGTTAGGGTTACCTGGCTCCTCGTATGAAGATTTACGACACGCTCGGCTCTTAAACGCTAGGCTCTTAATAATAATAATAATAATAATAATAATAATAATAATAGCAGTGCAAATCAAAACATCAGTATATTGCCCAAGAGAGCTATTTCTCTACTAGGTAATTTACATATGCTGGAAAGGAAGAAAAATAGGTGATAACGCCACGGTAGTCAGTCGTCTCTAGCGCGCACTGCACCGAGGTCAAATGACATTACTCGGTTGCTTAGCACTATGCCGGTGCTACCGCATACGTTCACCTGCATGCGAACAGGTGGCCTGTCGCTGGCCGTCGAGGGACCTTCGAAGGCGGAGATCAGCTGCGTGGACAATGGCGACGGCACGTGTTCCGTGTCCTTCCTGCCGACCGTTGCCGGCGAGTACAAGGCCATGGTCAGGGTCAATGGCAAAGACGTGCCGGGCTCGCCGTTCACTGTTAAGGTTGCTCCTCGACCAGGTACACACAAGAGTGTCGAGCGTGACGTCACGGGTGCCACCGCAGCTTTCTTCGTGGCACGTTCCTCGACTGCCGTGCGGAATGGCTAGGCCGAAGCTTCTCAGCCGGCCGTCGGAGTGGTTGTAGCTAGTCGTCGCCAGCTGACCGGCTCGTGCGTTTTTTTGCTCGCACTCGCTCGCTCGCTCGGTGGCTGGCGTGAGTGTCGGCTTGTGGCCACGTGCCACTGATACCAAGCAAGCTCGTTCGTCGGCATGCAACCTAGGGGGATGGTTTTGCCCAGGGGCAATGCCGTGTTTGCCCCTGGGCACGTCATTTCTCGTTTGTGTGCTCCCGTGTGTCCGTGCCCGTGCGAGCGCTTCTGTGTGGCGTGGCTAGCTGTGTGGCCGCGTTAGCAAGCATGGAGCCACCGTTGCATGCTGCTTTCAGGCGGTCTGTCGCTGGCCGTCGAAGGCCCGTCTAAGGCCGACATTAAGTGCTGCGACAACGACGATGGCACCTGCACGGTGTCGTACACGCCCACCGAACCCGGTCTGTACAAGGTCATGGTCAAATTCGAGGACGACAACATTGTCGGTAGCCCGTTCACTGCCTACATTGCAGGTACAGTTCGGCGGCTGCTGCATCAGATGCCTGTCGCCCCCGGGCAGAACCGGATGGTACATGTTGGACGTTCTGAAAGGGTTGCTGCAGAAGCAGCGGGTGCATCGCTTCCTCCCATATTTAATCAAGGTCGACTAAGGCTAGCATGTAGGTAGTGACAGATTTATAATTATATTCTAACAACAGGTCATTGTAACCCTAAGCTCTGTCAGTCTCTGTCTGTCTGTCTGTCTGTCTGTCTGTCTGTCTGTCTGTCTCTCTCTCTCTCTCTCTCTCTCTCTCTCTCTCTCTCTCTCTCTCTCTGTCTCTCTCTGTCTGTTTCTCTGTCTGTCTCTCTCTCTCTCTCTCTGTGTCTCTCTCTGTCTCTCTCTGTCTCTCTCTCTGTCTCTCTGTCTCTCTCTCTCTCTCTCTCTCTCTCTCTCTCTCTCTCTCTCTCTCTCTCTCTCTCTCTCTCTCTCTCTCTCTCTCTCTCTCTCTCTCTCTCTCTCTCTCTCTCTCGGCACTTGGCATATCGTGGCAAAAGGAGCAGGTCAATTTGGTTAGTGACAGCTTGCATAGAGTCAGCGAGCATACGCATGCAAAGGACAAGTCATGCGTACTGAGAAAGTGCTGTGAGGAGCAGGTGGGGTTTTAGCTACCTTTTCAATCTTGGGGAAGTCGTGACGTCAGTCGGTAGTGAGTGCAAGGCTTTGGCGGCATAGCAGTTGAAAGCATTGCCTCCGAAGGATTTGAGATTGGTTAGAGGCACAGCTAAACGACTTGAAGTAGAAGAACTGGTGGTACGATGCAAAGCCAGACTGGGCCAGGACGAGATCAAGATAGCAAAGGGATCTAAAAGTGAGTGACAGAACATTGAAGTCGATTCGTTGCTGGGTAGGATCGTGATTCGTCTGTATGGCTGATTGTATGACTGCTAGATTGCCGTGAATAAAACCTGCCCACCTCTATCCATCTGACCTCGAGCCGTTCTGTTCTACATTCCTGCTGATGGTCTCACGTGAAAGAGATGAATTGGCTGTGAAATGGCTTTTAGCCTTTGTCCCTAAGCTAAGTTTCCTTAGTCTTATGCATCTCCATGAACCGTTGCTAGTCAAGTTGCACAACGTGTGTAAGCAAAGAAAAGCATACGATGGTCCCCCCCCCCTTTATGCGGTGCGGCTCCCTCCCATACAAGGGCATCTCCCCCACCCCAGGCTTGGAGTGGCAGTAAGGCACGTAAGGTCTTAGACCGTGGTGTGCACACTCGGGCATGCTGCATGCAGCCGTAGCTGCCCAGACATCCTTGGCTTTGGGTGCGAAATTGGAGTTTTGAGGCCTGCACGACATGATGTAGCTTATCGCTAGAGTGTGTATTTTGCTTATCACTAGAGCGTAGTGTGCATATTTTGCATGCATTGATGCCGGTTACTTTGCAATTCTTTTCGGCATTCTTGATTCTG